>JAECUM010016791.1:0-37751 GCA_016617855.1 Megalonaias nervosa
CCCCCTTCCTTGGACAATGTATTTAACGAAAGAAATTACTTACTAATTTTTCTCAAAGTTAAATTCTGGTTTCCCCCAGAACTTAGACTGATTAATGTCACGAGCGGAATTTCTTAAAATCCTGAATTCCGTCTGGGAACACACCCACCCCCGTTTAGCTTAGCCAATCAAGATTACTTCTTTATCCGCCCGTAGACTATTTTGCAAAAAAGTATTGTTTACTCAGCCTCTTCAACTATAAAAGCACAAGTGTCAAACAAAACAAACTGGTTTTATTCCTGACATTTATAGAGTACTTGAAAAGTCTGACTTAAATAGGTTTATTGAATCGTTCATAATTTGAGGTTGATTCCCAGTAAATATAAGGACTGGAAACATATTGTTAAATACAAAGTCTGTACTTCATACGAAATTGCTTTGAAGTGTAGACTAACTGAAGACTTATCGCTTAATAGATTTCAGAAGCTATTGTTTGGTGGCAGTTTGATCCCGTCTGTATTATAGGAAGTTCCTAGGAAGTTTCCAGTTTCTCTTGAATCATGTCGAGTTGTTGCCAATATCGTGCCAAAGTTATTTTCATTTGCAGATGATGCAGTTTGTACTTGCTGTCATACTTTGTGTACTTTTGTTGTTGATCATTTCAAACTAGCATGTACCTTTCTTACACCAGACCAGGATAGGTTTTGGTGTAATATTATTGATCGATTCGGAGTACACGTTAATATGTACTTAAATTCATTTTCTGAAATTGATTTAAAAAATTATTCATATCAAATAGGGCAATACAAGTAGACAGAAATACGATTACGTCTTAAAAATCACAATAGCCTGAATTTCATCCACCTGGACGAGTCCTGAATCCACTGTTCTGATTGGCTGTAGTGTGAGTCTGATTTAAAACTGAGGAATCATATGTCTTAAGTCTACTCTGGTCTAGTCTAACTTTAAGACATGTGTTGTTGAAACTGTTGCCTGATATAATAAGAAAAAGTCCTGACCTTGTTAGATAAGTCGAACCAACAGTCAGCTGGGCATATGCATTTCCTGCACAATTTCTGTAAAACTATGATATTCCAGAAATGTAAAATATTCGCAAGAAACCATCTAAATGCGGACTTTTCAACTAAATATTGTGCGATTTTTGTCATTAAAAGTTCAATCGACTCCATGGGCAATGGGATAAAGAAAGCAAAGACGATGCTATCACGTGGATAAAACTTCGGCAAATTTGCCCAGCAAAGGCAGCCACAGTGTGCGTGCAGCTGGAACAGTATTTTTTGTATTTACTGACCATACGATATCAATGCAGCAGATAAACAACTAAATTTCAGATTCTCTTTGCTCTGCATATGTCCCAAACGGATGGATATCTTCAGTCTGTAGCAGGCGTGAAAGTGAAACCTGCAGTGTAAATTGCAATCTAGGATACACTTTGACTTTACCAGGGATGACGACAACATGTTTGTGCTCTGGGAGATGGGATGTCGATCTGTCAGATGTATGTGTGTTTGAAAGTAAGTAGGTAGCTTTACAATGCGGGTGGTATGTCTGTCCGTATGAGTGTGCGTGTGTCTCCATCCTCTCTACTTAGGACCTTCAATACCCCTAAAGATACCAAAAGTCATGCTGATCCGTCCTGAGCCGAAGATATATCGCACACCTGAACTCGAAGTAGCTGTTTCTTATTTTATAAGGTTTATCAAAAGTACTCACAACAACGACTTCTAATTTTAGGATAATTTCAAATATCGCCACGCAAAGTACCAGATTCCTTTGTTCTCGGGTCGGTTGTAATTTTTTAGGGGTAGTACAGAGTGTATACATCGTGCAAGATCTTAATCAAGATGACAGTGAGGCTTTAGCCAAAATTGCATTTAAGAGGTATTACCAGTGTATCACTAAGTATTACCATATACATATTTACAAGTTAACATTATATCTCCCACCAACTTTGTTGGAAAACATCTTTTTTTAGGCCCCTGTGTCATCATTTCTATTTATAATGTGTCTGCAAATGTAACATTCAACATTTCTGCTTTGGATATAGTGGAACTATAAATTTAATCCTCGTTTTTCGCCATGCGCATTAAATGTTTTTGCTGTAGGTATATCTTTTGAATTAGTCATCTGAAGTGCCCTTTTTTTGAAGATGCATTTTCAATAAATAACCTTAATGCCGCTATACGCGTTTATGATATTTATCACACTATTTTCAAGCAAGGCAGTCTGAAGGAATTGTGAATTAAATTGTTAACCTTGGTTTCATTAAGTAATCAAGCTTAACAAAAAATTATATAGAATGGAGGGCATCTTGTCATATTGGTTTATCTATACTTTCTGACTTGCTGTATGTTTGCTTGCTTGTTTTATTCGCGTTGAATCACGATTGATGGAAAGGGGGAAAAAAAGAGAGAGGAAGAGAGAAATCTACTTCGTTGCATTATCATAAAAGATGCATTAAAAGTCAAATTTTAAAAAATTAAAAATCAAATTCCTTCCGTCCGTTCCTTAAAACTCATATTTCAATTGCTCCTCTAAACTGGACACTGTTGGATTAGAAATTGTTGGGGTGCCCACTTTGTTAGTGGTCTTTGGTTTGATTATCTAGGAGATGATCGACCACAGTGTTATTGCCCGGATCGAGTAGATAATAACAATAAATATAAAATAATGGATGAATAGCAGAGACCTGAGCAGAGATTAAGAATAGAACAACACTAACTCCTGTATATAAATTACAGCAATTTAATCAATTATATAAACAAAAAGAAATTGAACATGAAATTTGAATGATACACTTTCTCTTAGAAGTAGAATTCAAAATTTGTAAGAAATGAAATTAGCGGTTCTGTTGTACCGATAAAACAAATTTCGTCGTGGAATCGAGTGAATGATCAACTCATCTGTTCGTATCATACGTAATGCATGAAAGCCATTGGATACATGATTTATATTGCACAGAAATGAGTAAATTCGAACAAATTCATATCGTGGTGATATTTTGTGCATTCTTCGAATACGTAAGCCATATAACATTAACGACAAATGAATGCAAGCAACTAACTTCTGAACTCAAGGAAAACTGAAGTGTGAATTTACAACAAATAAATTCAAACAGATAATTACAAAATTATATCAATGAACACAGTTGAGACAACCCTTGTGCTTTCCGATACTCGCTTTCATTAGCATGAAACCAAATCTCTCTTTTCCGTGTCCCTCAACTTCGAAACATCCGTCCCGAGGACAATTTATAACTGGAGAACACTTTATACTTCCCCGGGATCAAAACTTCCCCTTCCGCATAAAAAAATTGGATTGACTAATTTCGCGAGGGAAATTACTTAAAACATTGAATTTCGTCATTGAGCTTAACCAATCAGGATAGACCTTATTTAACCGCCAAAAATTTAAAACTCCCATCGCAGTTTGAATAATTCTCTTTATTTCCCCTTTATTAATAACTATTTCTGGAGAAACTCATTTTATGACACTTATTTCGAAACGGCTTGTTTCTGGATTGTCTTCACTTTGACATTTTCCTCTACCTTGGTTGCGTTCTACACTTTCGTATTTTGCATACGGTTAACTTTTTCAAGAAAAGAATTTCCCCAGGTTTCCTCACTGGTTATACTGACTATTTAAAGAAGATCTTGTATATCTTAGTTGTAGCTCAAATAACTTTTAATTCCCTTTAGTTTGGTGTATGATTGATGTGTGTTATATGGGTTATAGAGTATACAACCTGGCCTTACTTTAGATGTGCACGTTTCAAAATACTGCTAGCTCTGTTTGGTCATTTTCATTTTCTGAACTTCAGAGGAAAATTATAAGAAAAAGAGCGACAAGCTTTTTAACATTTTATATATTTGGTAAATCATTCATTGCACTTTGAGAAGCTGGTATAGTCTAGTCTGGCAGAATTCCTTTTTCCTATTATAATAACTGCTAAAGATAGTGTACTCTAGAATAATTTAGGCTGATTTTTTGAGCACAAGGGAGCAGCCAGTTTAGTTAGCTGTGTGCTTGGATCATGCACAATTACCACAAGTACAATATCCAAAGAAATTTCATCCACAGTAAATGAAAGCAACATAGAGGTATGCGAACATTCTCTCCCATGTGCATGTTGCAAATGTAAACAACTTCACCTTACACCAGCCACTTTCTCAGAAGTTCATAATATCTGTAGAGCGCCCTCTTAATCCCAAGTTGACATTGCCTCGCTATCTGTCGGACCATTATTCTAGCGGATTCTAATTAACAATTAATCATGCCCCCAAACAAGAGCCTCACATCTGCTGCAGGCTAGCGATTTAATGCGGGTCTAGCCTTTAAGTCAATGTTAATTGTTACGTGTCACGCTGACCGCGACAAAATTGACTCGTGTATGTGTTGCAGCAACATTTTTCTCCAAAATTCACTGTGTTTTCAGTTTTCTGGAATGCGATGGAAGTCGGGAATGCCAAAATCGGTTAATGGATGATAAGTATCTTGAACGGAACGAGGCAATCTAAACACTTTCTTCAATATCAATATATTTTTATTCGTTTCCTTAAAGAAACATACTCTAACTTTATCCAGTTTTGGCATTCCCGGCTTCCATCGCATTCCATCCAACTGAAATGTTGACCAACGGAACTTTAAAACACGTCGATCTGCTTTTGCGAGAATTTGATTTTATTATAAAAACGACATCAGAGTAAGTAAAGCCTGACTAAAACATTATCACTTTAATTTGTTGGAAAGCGTCGATGCTAAGTGTGTGAGATATTCCTGAAAATTTGACTTCTCGTTCTGATGTTAGTCGACGTTGGAACACGTTACACAGCTCTTTATTTAGTGTTACGTATATGTAATTAAATTACTTGTGTGTTAGTTTTAAATTTTTTATTTTATTTTTATTTCATTGCATGTTATTGTAATAACTTTATTCACTGGATTTGACTTTTTTTCTACAAAATTCAGTTCAGTTCTAGTAAATAATCACTACTGCTACATTATATTTTAGCTGACCTAGTTCCTGACCTTAGTTCTGAATTGGTAAACACAGAGTGAAAATCATTGGTCGTAATCACGGTCATTCTTGGCTTGCGTCAGCTCTGTTGTAAACAAACTTTTTTAAAAAAATTCATTTCCAGCGCGGGAATCATTGATTCTTAGCTAAGGCTATACTAGCCTACGTGCTAATTGACATATTATTTTACTGCGTTGTTCAGATTAAGTGATCACGTAACCCAATCACGTGGGTCTGAATTACGTTTTAGCTGGGGCTAAAACTGAAGTTTTATAGTGAAATAGTCAGTCGTAGTTTACACCTTTGGGGCTCAAGGTGTTTTTAATGTTGATGCCAGTTTGATTTAAACTTCTTCTTTTTTTGGATTTAATAATTTATATTCCCTGGAAAATACCAGTGCTCATAAAAGTTCTTGGACAAAGACATTTAGTGGAAATTATTCGGAATTCTAAAGCCGGGATATTATTCTTGATTCATAAAATTCAACAAGGAACTGTTGACACATCAACACTAAACAGGATACAGAGGACGTCATTGCCTTCCATCTTGGAACTTCATCGGGATTCGAACTTTGATTCATTAAGAACACTTTAGTGATAGGACTTATGTTTTTAAATTCTAGGGTTAGTTTTTGGATTAGATTCACAAACCGTAAGTCCTTTTTCATATTTTTACCTTGTTTTCTAAGAGAATAAATTATTTTGTAAAATTTACAAAGCTTGTTGGCTTCACTCTTTTCTTTGTTACTTTTGTACGAGCCTACACGTAACATTCGAAAGTAAGACCTCGACCCACAAAACATAAATATCAGAGCGGATGGCTTACATTATAGGACAAATTATCGAAAATATATCACACCTAATGTCACCTGCTACAATAGTCCAAGAATTCATCCTTACTGTCTGATAAAATTCTGTAATCCTCCATCGTCGTCGATAAAGTCGCCACGGTCTTGTCATCGTAAATATCATCTGAATCCCTTTCCTTGGCCTCACTGTCATATGCGATGCTTATTTAAGGATTGAGGTTGAGCTTTTGAAGTAATACTTTGTTCATACAGACTTTGAAATATATTAAAGGTTGCTGCTCAACACTTGTAATTTGTGCGTCAAGATCAAATAACCACCCTCTGTTACATGCCAGTGAGCCACAATTTCGGCGCAATCAAAAGGTTGTCACAAGCTATGTGATTAAGGTCAATTATTTACTAGAAGTTTTAGACCTCTGCCTGGCACTGAAAAAGTACACATATTCGAGGCTCAGTCATAAGTGAGCGCTGCCTTAATAAGCATTTGCAGAAAACTTGTATATGGTAAACGGGTACCCAGGGCTCATTTCATTACCAGGGTAATTATGAACGGGCGGATATCCGAGTATCCGGGTACCCGTTGACAACTTTAGTTGCAAATGCAAACAACTTCACCTTACACATGTCACTCTCTCGGAAGTTTATATCTGTAGAAATTTACCCCGGATATAATGTTGGAGTTATCCATATTGTAACTTTGAATGTTATCCCGGATTTAGTGACACTTGATATGAAAGAGTTTAGTATCGCCTCAGTCGAAGTTGATCCTTCAGTGGAACACCGTAATTGCATAGGTTATTGTCTCAGTCATGTTGATCTTAAAATAGTTATCAACACAGATATTTGTATCTACACATTGATATTTGTATCTACACATTGCTATTTGTAACTACACATTGATATTTGTATCTACACACTGATATTTGTATCACAACTTTGCATGTATGCTTTCGTAATTGTGTGCGTGCGTATGTGCATGTGTCAGAATGTGATGCCTTTATAGGGTTTTGCGTTGGAGGGGGTATGGTGATATTGCTATGTCCGTCTGTCTGTTCGTACACATTTGTTTCCAGAACATAAATCTCAATCCGTTCAAGGTATTTTATATTTTGTACACATGTCGAACAAGTTGCATAGAGATGCCTTCTAGTTCTTATACTTTTTCCATTTAAATTTTGTTATGTTACAATGGAAGCAAAAAAAGTGCAGCACATGTAGTATATAAATTGAGAGTATTAACACATCGGGAGCTAGTATAAGTAGTATACAGAGTGATAGTACTGGATCATAGGGTGCTTTAATACGAGTCTTAACACAAGTAGTGGACTGGAGAATATATTGCTGTTGTGCCAACATCAGAATATCAGGGTATCTAATAGTCCTAGCGGCAAATTAGCCAAAACATACAGGCCGTCAAGTTTCACTTCACGTGATCCTTACTTTCACCAGGCTATTATACTGACCTTTAATTATCATCTAACCTGTCGCCCTATATATCACTTTTAGACTGCGTCCCTACTGGCCTAGATTGTAATTAGACGTAATTATCATGTGACTGGCAGCTCCTATATATCACTTTTACACTGTGTGGCTACTCGCCTAGATTGTAATTAAACGTAAGTATGATGTGACTGGCAGCCCCTATATATTATTTTTACACTGCCTGGCTGCTCGCCTAGATTGTAATTAGGCGTCTTTTTGTTTTAGTATCAGTCAATAATATTTCTGCGAATCGCCTGCTTATTAATACCTACATTTTTTCATCTGTATCTCATATTATATAACTCTGGTTTTTCTCGTTGTCATAGAAAATTGTTCTTAGCCCTTAGTATTTAATCTAAGTTACTTTAAGTCAAGACAGCATAAAACGGCATGTATATTATATTATATTATATTATATTATATTATATTATATTATATTAGATTATATTATATTATATTATATTATATTATATTATATTATATTATATTATATTATATTATATTATATTATCTACAGACAGAGATTCAATCTCCAGCGACTCTGAGGCTCCAGCATCATCCAATATCATCATTCCTCTGACGTTGGCCATTGCAGCAGTAACAACCATCATTGTTGCCATCATCATCGTATGCTTCCGGTAACGTCTGCTCTATTGTTCTTTGGGAAGTTTTATTTTTCAACCTGTTATAAATTAAATATATAAATTAATTATAAATTAATTTTATATGTAATATGTGCTTTAGTGAATTACTGCACGAAAATACAAAGTAAATATTTTCTGCTCTTAAGAGAAAATTTATGAGGGTAGTTTATATCGGCTATGTTCTTGAAGATGGAATGAGTTATAGTCAATGAGAGAACTGTATTTATACAATCTTTATTTCATTTCATTTAGTTGAAAAGCGCCGTTAATATATAATAAGAAGAAAAAAAAGAAAATACAAGACATACTTTGAATAAATGTAGCGAAGGATTTTATTTAAATTTTAGAGGAAAGTAAAACAGTCTCCAACACTTTATGAAAAATAAAATTCATCATGGGATATAATTTGCTTTTTAATTCTGCCCAAAGAAACGATTCAAGTTGAATTTTCTATGAAGTGTGTTTCGATGGTAAAGGCGACCATGTGTTTATATAACATGTATCAACAATTGTAATATCGGACAATATACATTAATGGGTATAAGTATTTTAATTATTATTATGAATTATTATTATCATCATTATGTAATCAATGAATCACCGAGACATCAGGTTCCAACACATTTTCTGCAAGGACATTTTGGTGTTGCCTTCGTCAAACTTGTGCTTGAAACGTTTCATCAATTTTAGTTAATTTTCGTTGACATTCTTGTCATCTATTATTGCACTTATTAGTGTTTTGATTTCAAAAGTGTTGAATAATATTTGGGAGCTCTCCGTTTATCCAGTTCAATTAGGATTAAATCGTTCATTTATGAGATATCTGAGAAAATTAAATTACGTTGTTTTTCTTCTAAATTGTTTAAAACTACAATTAGCTTTGTGTATTATAGCTCAAAATTACTTCTCGTTTGGTGTTAAAAGGTGTATCCAGTACAGAAGATAGCAAGTTAAATAAACATATATATTATAACTTTGCGATCGAATGTTTATTCGACAGGAGCAGGTGCCAAAGTCGAGGTACTGGAAGCCGTTCTCCTCATAACGAAACCAATTCAAACAGTCACATTCCAATGATGTACAGTGTCGGACAATGTCGAATAGGTTGTAATTTAAATCTACGTAGTGGAGCTCAAACTAGCTTTCAGGCACACAATGTGAGTCCGCCTCCATACACAGAAGTAATGAAAAACAACATAGCCGATCAGGATCCACCACCGTCTTATGAAGAGGTGAATGCCTGTCCGTCCAGTTTCCTTCCGGATTCTTACATATAGTGTGTTTCAATTGGTACTCTTTCATCCCATGAACTCACAAAATGGTTCTTATAGCATGGAGTTTAATAATCTGCTGCAAGCAAATATTATAACCTTTTCTGGACATTTTAGATGTTTAGGGCTTTTATTCACAATGTTTATATTTTGGCAAGCATTTATAAAAGTACTATATACGGAGCCCCTCTGTGTTTATGTATACGTAACGGCCAAGGGTAGAGCAATGCCGTTTTCACCAGATCAAGTGTTTTTCAATCAGACGTTCATTGAAAATAATTTGAGACTTCTGCACTTACGTGGGTTTGTAGTCCAAAAAAAAAGACAATTTATTTTTTTACAATGATTTATTCAGAATAAATTCAGTACAGATGTATCAAGAACAACACTATATGTGCCATAGACTTATTGTTCTTGTTTCTGATATTAAAGATCACAGATCATGATTAAAATACGATACAGTACCAATATCAAGGGACTTCACTCTTGAATTATTTTGTAATTATAAAAACCAGGAAAATGTAACGTTACTTGTTTTCCTTCTTTGTCTTCTCCTTAATTAATTCAGAGTTCCAAGGAAATATATGTGCAGAACGATAGCTAAAGGATATTTTTAAATTACTTAATAGAAATAAACACAGAAACATTGTTTTATACCTTAATTGCCTTCAACCAGCAATCAGTGATTCTAACGTACCCATTTTGAATGAGGTATAATTATCATGCGTTTGTTTCCTGGCTTATTTATTAAACCATTGTTATTTACTGATTATGAATGACGTGTGTTTATCACGCCTTTGCTACTCGACGCTTTTGTTATTTAAACGAAGGCCATCGTTGATCTGGCTTCGGCGTGTAAGGTGATAAAACCGTTATAATTGTGCTAATTTTTTTTTTCAAGAAGAACACGCAAATCAAATGTTATAACCAATTAAACGATGAAACAAAGAAACGTAAAAACAAAGCATTTAGAACACAATGTAGATAGGAATTTTGTAGGGCAAAGTAAAGTTAAACGTTGTAGCAGTGTAAAGGTTGCCTGCTATAACATAATAACCGATCTGGTATACAGTAAAGATTGTTTATAAGATTTCACATGGACCGAGATTTTAGATCGTTATACCTGAGAAACGTTATATCCAAATGCATGCTTTTTTTTTTTAAAAATCTTTCTCCAAAAGGATAATGTACTTATCCATGTCCATTCCGTTTTATATACATGTAGTGAACATTGTACGCTGAATAGATTGTTGTTGAGCTCATGTGTAATGGTAACACATTTCTCAAACAACATACATTTGTATAAATACATATTATCATAAGAGAACAAATAATAAACCGGTAACTTTTGTCGTACTATAAAACTGACAGCATGCAAGCACAATGCTTTAATTTTTCTTTAGTTGTGACGGTCCGCTGCGTATCTCTGGAATACCTAAAGGACATTTCTAAATTATTAAATCAAAAAGGTAAAACAAAAACATTTCGTTCCATGCCTCAATTGCGTTGAACCAGCGATCCATGATTCTAAAGAACCCATTCGGAATGAGTTGTGATTCTCATGCCTTTGTCGCGTGCAGCATTTGTTAAACTCTTGGTATTTACTGACTGTGAATGACGTATGATTATCATGCCTTTGCTACTCGGCGCCTTTGTTATTTAAACAAACGCCATGATTGATATGGTTTTTGCGCGTTAGAGAAATAAACGTTATAATTGTGTTATTGTTTTTTTAAGTGAACCAAACAAATCAAAGCCTATAACCAATTAAACATTTGTATTAAAAGAACGTGATAATAAATCTTTTGGAATACACAGTGATTAGAAGTTGAAACGAAACGTTCTAACGAGAAAATGTTATATATATATATATATATATATATATAGTTAGTATATATATATATATATATATATATATATATATATATATATATATATATATATATATATATATATATATATATATATATATATAAATGCTGCAGCTAGATCGCAAACCAGGTAAACATATTTACCTACAAATAACAATAATCTTAATATATAATCTACAACCATAGGCGATAAATTAGCTATGTAATATGTTGCTTACCAAGAAGAAAAAGACATTAGTCAGGTAGGCCCAATTCCTACCCTCATTAATGGACAAAAGTACATCACAATACAAATTACATATACATAACACCTTTCTCGCGAAGATAAAGAAGATTTTTACAATAAAACCTTCTTTATACTTGTTCATCAAATATTCATATAATACTATAAAAATTAAGATACATAGATGTCTCGTGAACGACAGAAATTATACATCAAGCAATAAAGTACTTATATACACTTGAAAGTGCATCTGCAATTAGCTTATAGTTTCCTTTGATGTGTATATTGTCAACATTGCATTACTGTAACATCAAACTCCACCTTAGATGTATCTGATTTTTATTTTTCATTTTGCTAATGAAAATACAGGGGTTGTGATCACCGAATACAATTATCAGAGCTGAACTAATATATACACCTCAAAGTGTTGCAAATTCGGTATCAAAGCCGAACATTCCTTCTCGATTGTGGAATAATTTCCCTGATGTTTGTTTAGATATTTTTGTGTGTATAATAATAGCACACTGGATGATCCACACCATTTTTGTCTTCTTGAATCAATATTCCTTCAATGATTAAATGATTAAATAAAATTTAGAGCTGAAAGAACAGCAAAACGCTAAAGTATGGATTTTTATATTTCAAAAGCAGCGTGACATTTTTCAGACCAGTGAAACGTGGTTTACTTCCACAACAAATAGGTCCGAGGTTCAGCATTTATGGAAAAATTGGAGCAAAAATTTCCTATAATACCCAGCCATGCCCCAAAATCGCATTAGTTGCTTTATAATGATAGGAACAGAGAATTCAGAAGTAGCCTTGGCCTTAACTTCTATAGGTTAACTTGACCGTGGCCCACAATATGTCCTAAAAATGTAACACAAGCACGGCGAAATTCATTTTTACCTAAATTATTTGTCAAACTGGCATCACCTAGTCTATCAAAGAATTTTCGAATGGTTTCCAATTGATCTATCCCGATGTTGTTGAACATGATGACGTCATCGATGTAAGTGTCTCAGTTATCTAGACCAGATGTTATTATGTTCATTAAACGCTATAACGTTGAAGGTGACCCTCTCATCCAAATTGCATCCCTAAAATATTTATAAGGTCCATCTGGAATTACAGGTGCTCATTGTAATTCCAGATGAACAAATTTCTTTTGCTCTTCCGTGAGTGGAATTAGTCAGAATCCTTTGGAAAGATCAAAGTTGGTTATATATTTTGCATTTCTAATTTTTTCAATGCCGTCATCGATTCTTGGCACTAGAAATTAATCTGTTTTTGGTGACACTGTTCACTTTTCTATAGTCAGTACACATACGGAAAACACTGTCTGGTGTCGGTACAAGAATACATGTTGCACACCAGTTATGTATACTTCGTTCTGTGCAATCGTTCTCTAGCAAATATTGAATATATTATTTTAAACATTCGGGTTTGACAGGATTCATGTCGATTTTATTTGTTTGTTAAAACATCCGAAATAGTGTTCATATTCACATAACAGTTGTTTTACTTCAACTCTATTGTTGTGGCTGCAGATGTAAAACTTTCTGATACAGATTATTTAATATTTCTGTGATTTCCGAAGATTGGTTAAACCAAAATCACTACATTCCCATTACATGGGATCATTTAAATCTTCATACTGTGGGGCAGTTACAACTAAATTGATTGACTGATTAACAGGGTTATCTCTATCAACATACTCCTTTAACACATTTATATGGTAATGTGGTTTCTGTTATTGCCTCCCAGGTGTGTTAATGATATAATTTAAGTCGCTTACTTTCTTTTCAAATGTATAAGGACCATAAAACTTAGCCTAAAGAGGATGTTAAGGTATGGACATTTTTGACTAAGCAGAGTGAAGATTAGTTCTTGCTACTACACAAACCTCTTACAACTTATGTTTAAATCAGAGACATGATCCTGAAGATTAATTCTCAATCTTCGGTTGAAAGAAGTTTCTCTTTTAATAACTTCAACGGTCCGCGGACAGTATGTTAAAAAAAACTATTTCAAAAGAACTAAAACCAAATGATTCTTGGACAAATACCCTAACAGCAAAGAACAGTAAATGAACACCCTCGTCCCAATCTTTTCCTGCATCAAAACGTAGCTTAAAGAGCATATTAAGGTATGGGCAAGAGAGCCAGAGCTTTATCACTAATCTGAAAACTCCTTTTCTTTGTGTTTCCGCCTTACCTTAATTTCATTTTTATTGAGCAGAGAGAAGATTAGTTCTTGCTACTACACAAGCCTCTGACAACTTATGTTTGAAATCAGAGACATATATATGTCCAAAAGCCAGTTCAAAAGTACAAAAACCTAAAGATTTTCGGACCTGTACCCTACCAGCAAAGATCAGTAAATGGACACGCTCGTCACAATCTTTTACTGTATCTAAGCATTATGACCGAATGATATTGTTCAAGAATGGTGATATCTTTCTAAAGCTCCTTGACTTTCAGGGTAATAGGCAGAAAAATTAAATTGTTAGATGTCTAATGCATGCATAACTTTCGGGAAAATTCCAGACATAAACTTTTGACAATTGACCAAGCTCGACAGATTTGGGAAGACCGAAAACTGTAATAAAAAAAAAGATCAAACAAACTGAATTCATGTTTACTTTTAATATTCCTCAAACGAATTGCCTCTGGAAATCTTTTCCACGCACACATTATATTCAAAAAGTATAGTTCGCCTGACTTGGTCTTAGATAAGGGTTTACCATTTATTCTGCTAAATGGTTCGTTGAATGCAGGATTGGGATGCAGATGAGCCTTGGGTATCTTCTGTTTGGGTTTTCCAACCATTTGACAAGTGTGACAAGATCTTCAGTATTTAGAAACATCACTTTTAATCTTCGACCAATACAAATGATTCCAGATTTTGCGACATGTCGTACTGACTCCTAGATGACCAGCTAAAGGAATTTCATGGGCCAGACTAATACTTCCCTGTCCATACGACTTAGGAGCATCATTTTGATAGCTCAGTGACCACTCATCACCAGGGTACGTAATGTGTTTCCATTTTCTCATTAGGACATCATTTTTTCAGAAAATAAAAAATATGAACTCATGTGGCTTCAGTTTTGCTAATAGCCCTCTGAAACAAAAGGGAAATCTCAAGATACTTTTCCTGTTATACAACGAGTATTTGTCTTTTGTCACCCTGATTAGAATAGAGAAAATAAGTAGCAGGAAGCTGATCGTTGTGATCAATATCTCTGGATTAATCAATACCAGGAGCAAAGGTGACCTCGCCAAAAATTGCCTGGCCAATAAATGTGTCAGCTAAAGAAGTAATTTCCTGATCAACATCATACTCAAGAGCTCTCCTTGCCATAGCTATAATAACTGCACAAGTTAGGTATTCATCAGGGATTCCAATCTCAATAGGATCGACGGTTTGATTCAAAACATGGCTTGTCAGGTATAAGTGGATTAACCACAAGCTTATCTCCAACTAGGTCATTGCCTAGTAATAAATAAATACCCTCGATGAGTAAAGAAGTCTCTGTTCCGACTGACACGGTTTCTACGACTAAGTCTGATGACAAATTTACACAACAGAGACGAGGATTACAAAGCCACACTCTACAGTAGTAAAGGAAAATCAGGTTTCTAGCTCAGAGACCCCCCTTCCCCCTCCAAAACCCTTCTATGTTGACATTTTCTTCAGCTCCGATGATGACTTTCATATGACAAATAAGAGGGTCTCTGATTCAAAAACACTGTTACAGCCATGTTTTATGATAATTATTTTCGTATTTGCTAACTCTCATTGGCAGAATATCTGTTAACATACTGTCAATAGTACGGAACTCTCGTAATAAGTTGTCCATATCATATTTTACACGTCGCAAATAAGATCTTATCTGATCAAGTAATTTTTTGTAAGTGATACTTGCTGTTTTACAAGCATTTTTTTTTATCTCAAGTCGAGACTCAATTATTTTACACGCTGTTGAAAGAGAAACACCAACCCCAGATATTATTAACAAAAACGGATTTAACGATGCGCCACTCGAAATTATACCAGAGCTTGTCGTGAGCAGTGGTAAATATCATATTACTCGAAGTATTCTACTGTAATACTTGTAACATTGTTTTACACACCAAAGGTTTTGATGATAATATCTGTAATATTGCATTAGAGCGTCAACATCTTGTTTTGGAATTTCCTCAGAAATATGATTGAAATCGATGATCTGTTTTATCATTATACAATATTTGCTTACAATTTTTACACGGTATCAAAAACTGTAGCACCAACAATCGAATCAAGAAATTCACGAAACTTATTATTGTTAGGATCAGCTATAAAATCTCTGTACTTGTCATAAACATCTGATGAAGTATTCTTATATCGTTAATCTGTCAATACCTCATTTTTCTTTAACCAAATGTAGGAATCAAACGTGTTTTTTACTTCACGTTCATACAAAATCTGTTTCGTTCACCAAATTACCGTATTTTCTTTCTGTTTCATCAATACATCCAAGTACCAAGCTTATTTGATTCAAAGTAAAACTTTTGAGGACAAGATATTGTCTGATAATTGCATATGCGACTACGAAATTTATCAACATTAATTTTTGGAGTGATTTTCGTCCAAGAAAGGTAATTTGAGTAAAAGCATTTACTTTAAGCCATAATTTTTAGTATTGTTTTGTGAACATTTTCTCGATTTCATTGTAATAATTTCGTAATGACAATTGTCTAGAGCGTTGGAGTGATGGAAATGGAACATCATGTTCTTCACCTATGTCGTAATAAGAATCAATCCCTACATCAAATGTTGGTTGATTTACTTTCTCAAAAAACTTTTCTCGCTCATAATCGTCGAGATTACTAATTTCATTGTCGAAATCTTTGATTATCGCTAGAGATTTGTTAACAATAATCGGATCAAATTCTGGGGGTTTTTTTACGCATCATTGGTAGAAGTGTGTTCGAGTATGCTTTAATAATTAACTCCGTATCCGGCGTAATTCTAACAATTTTAACTAGGGTTTTCTTGTCTTGGTAGTACATGCCGAGATGTTTAAAAAATTTTCGTTTTGAAAAACTATCGTATAACTTTTTGTTCCTTTTTATTCCTATTATCTTAGATTCCGCTAGTTTGTCGAGATAATCATGGCCATTGTTTACTCGTTCTTCACCATAAGCTCGTTTTCTCATTAAGTTCGATTTTATTATCAAATCCATATTTTCAAAATCAAGCTCAAGCAATATGTTTTTAAACAGAATTTCAACTTGTTTATATTCTTCTATACAAACATCAGGATGACAGTGTCTACTTATCACATCAAAGTCTGCTATTGCTTTCAATAGTTGTGGTCCTCGCATATGCATAACAAGAATAAAAAAATCTTTCTTCTTCTGACAATGGAGAGTTTATCATTGGAATTGAAAACTATTTCCTTGTATTTATCACACGTGCCGATAGCGATTTGTTCCCAACATCTATTTTAGGGTTAAAAATATTATCATAAAATTCTCTCGCAATGATTGTAATTGCTGGTTCAGACATTATTTTACAACGTTAGGTTAAATCTGATCATCAAGTGTGTCTATTTGAAATGCTGTCAGTCCTGGAAACGGATGTTCAGCAGCGATAACATAAACTCGGAAATACAAATACTTGTTAACAGTATTTTCTGTCGAAATCGTAAAATATTGTGCTGTTGAAATATACGTGTTTTCTGTACTGTATAATATTACCCAGTCGATATCATCATTTGATCCTTCCAATCGCCAATTATAAATTTGACCAACACTAGAGTTTAATCGACCTCGCAAATTAAATTGCCAGATAGCAAATGCAATAGGACATTTAATTTTAATCCAAAAGTGTTCAGCTTCTCCGTTAGTAGTTCATTCTTGTCTATCAGAGGAAGCGTGATAAGGATAATTTTCAGAATAATATGATGATGCACTTACCTCAAACCCAACTCGGTTATCAGTTGCCTTAAAAAGTGTTGGAATATATCCAACATTGTTTTTGGTTCGTTTTATACCACCACCAGATACATTGTCAACATACGCTTTATTCGTTAGATCATTATGGTTATCTGGAACATATGTCGTAGTTACTTTGTTGTTTCTCATATTTATATTGTCTGACATTGGTCCACCGGATTGTCTTAAATACGGAACAAGTGCTCCTCTTAAATGAGCGTAACTAATAGCATCAGTCTCATTAGCTGGTGGTGAGGTTGTCGGTAATCCAGTTATTTTTGAGTTATTGCTCATTACAAGGTTACCTGTCATTGTATCGCCGGCCTTGTTAAGTTTGTTATCGTCAACGGATTTTAGTTGCGTATAACTCACCGCTTGTGTGTTATCAACATTTGCTGGTGAATACTCGGTTTCCAACCCAATAATTTTTTTACTTGACATGTTAATATTACCTGTAACAGTTCCACCAGTTTTATCAAGCTTGTTATCATCAACATACTTCAACTGTAAATAACTTACCGCTTGTGTTTGATTTAAGTTTCTTGGCGGGTACGCGGTTTCCAAGTCTACAACCTTTTTTCCTGACATGTCCAAGTTACCGCTTAAAGTTCCTCCTGTCAGTGATAGTTTGTTACCGTCAACAGATTTTAGTTGTGCATAACTAACAGCTTGTGTGTCAACAACATTTATTGGCGGATAATTTGTTTCTAAACCTAGAACTCGTTGATTTGACATAAACAGGTTTCCTACCATTGTGTTGCCGGGTTTTTTTACTAGCGATGACGTATCAGTTATTATTGGTTAGTCAGCGGAAATAGACCCTGTAAGTGCTGTTCCAAACTTTGTGTAATAACTCATATTATGTAAATTATATAACATACAATTGTATACCAATAATGGCGAAGTCAGCGATATTAAATTTTGACACCGAACGATTAATCAAACATACACATAATAACAAACTTCCAGATTGTCATTATCTTATTGTTGGTCGTACAGGCTCTGGTAAAACAAATCTTTTGCTAAATCTCTTACTCAACGATAACTTTAACTACGATAAGGTATATATTTACACAATTAATCCGCAACATGACAAATACGAGTTATTACGCGAATACAACGATAAACTTCGTGATGAGCTTGACGCTGGCGATGATATATCTTTAATAAAACAACCAGAGGAATTAATCCCTGTCAACGAACTTGATTCGTCCGAGCATAAATAATTGTATTTGACGATATTCCGCTAAATAACGAGGAGATGAATAAAATTAAGTCGTATTTTTCATTATCACGTAACAAAAAATGTAATTCGATTTATCTCGCGCAAGGCTTTTATAACGTCGACAGATTTATTAGGAGAAATACGGGATGTTTTATATTATTTCCTGGACTTGATAATGTTGATGTGAGAAATATTGCAAACGAGCAATGTGGTGACGTAACGAAAGATAAATATTAATGAATTATATCATCAAGCAACTAAAGACAAATACAATTTCTTTTTATTTCATAAACTAGCGCGTGATCCGGATAAAAGGTTTCGTTGTTGTATTGACACGTATCTATAACAAATTTTATATCGCATATAAAAATAAATAATGGATTATCATCAAAAAAATGAATTACTAAAAAAACTTGCAGCATCTCAAGTTGCTTTAAGAAAAGGGTGGAAGAAGCTCGTCGAGGACAACGTGCTGCAGAAGAAGAAACCACCAAACTTTTTAAACCTGTTACCAAAGCAGTACTCGGTAAGCAAACAGAATTATCAGCATTGTCTCCGGAAGAACTAAAGAAAGTACAAGAAAAAGGGTTGTTAGGTTTACTAGGAGAAAGATCGAAAGAAGAAACTAAACAAATTGTAGAGGAACTTGTTAGAAATATTGTTGATCCTGCTGCACGATAGGCTGAATTTGAAAGATTAATAAACAACCCTCAATGCGCTGCAACATGCTATTGCAAGATTGACGATTAATCCAGCCGGGTTAATAAGGTTGATACAAAATTTATCAAGGCAAACTAAAGAATTAGTTGAGCAACAAAAAATGATGACTGAATCTATCGCAGAAATAATGTCACTCAAAAAACAGAAAAAACTTTACAGAAAACAAGCTATTTCAGGAATAGCTGATTCCGAATGTACCGAATTTGTTCAAAAATATCTGACAATAGACAAACTTAACGATCTTGACAACATTCGAAAATGGAGAAATGATGACTATAAAAAACTACAAATAATTTTGAACGATAAAATTAATGATTATCCAACAGCTGAAAAAGCGATTAAAGAAACTAAAACAGAAGAAGAAATGTTGGCGGTGGTGGATAGAATGGGAGACGGAGTTATTGCTAGGGTTTTACATACGACAGCAGAACAGTATTGAACTAGAAAAGAAGAATATAGTAAAGGTTGGACAATTAAAAGATTAGTTGATAAGTACAAAAGTCAACGAGATAAAAGATTACCAGAGGAAAGAGAAACCACTGGAACAGGTGTTAAAGTTTTTACATCAAACGCCGAACTGGTTGACCGACTTATCTTATTAATATCATCAAAAGAAGCTGGTAATACAAGTACAGAAATCGACGGCGAGATGGTGGACATATTAGATAATCTTAGATCGAGTGGATTACTAACAACAGACGAGTATGAAATTTTACATGACGATCTTATATAAATGTCAACAACACTATTACTTGACTCGTCACAAACAACGAGTGACAGCGCAAACTTTTCTGTCCACTATGATCCGCCAATAATACTGGATCGCTGTAAACAGTACAAAATTGGATTAATTTCCGCCACAATATGGCATTCCATGGCAAATGTAAAAACAAACGTCAATGACGACTTTACATTTAATTCTGGTGCTTGGGTGTCATTCAAAATACCACAGGGGGCATATAATGTAACTGATATCAACAAAACGATAAGAGAGTTGATGACAAAATACACTACTGCAGACAATTTTGAATTAACCCCAAACTATAATTCGCTACGAGCCAGAATCACATTAAAAAATAATTTGATAATTGATTTTTCACCAGCGACCAGTATTGCATCGTTGCTAGGATTTAATCGTCGACAGTATGGCAGTGTTACAGAACAAAGTGTGTCGTATGACGGAGATCTTCCAGTTAACATAACAGAAGTAAATACAGTTTTAATCAATTGCTCTATTGCATTAAGGTCTTACTCAGCCAAGGGAAGTCAAGGTCAAACAATCTATAGTTTTTCACCAGATGTTCCGCCTGGTTCACTGATGCAAATTACTCCTCGACAAATAATATACTATCCGATTACTCCTGAAAATCAAGTAACCAGCATAACGATGCAACCAACAGATCAATCAGGACGACAAATAGATCTTAACAATGAAATTGTCACGTATTATTTACACTTACGCAACGTATAGCTCGAAAGAAATTTTGTAAACCTAATTTAATGACAGCGATGAGACAAAAAAAGTTTGTAGAAGAAAAATTGTGGATTTTTTGGAAATATATTTACAAAGGTGATCGAGAATATCCCAGGAATTGCGCGTGAAGTAGCACCAATTGCTCTTGATGCCAGCAAAGCTTTTGCCCCGGGGGCAGCTAGTGCAGTAGGACAAAAAATCGCCGATAAAATTAATTGGCGCAACACCTACGGTGTCGGAAATAAAACGAGCAATATCATATATTGCACCAACAGCGGAAACAGAACGAGCTATGATAGCTACCACAAAAATATTACTGTCACCACGCGATGAGGAGGTGGTACGTAAGCTAGTAAACAAAACAAGAAAAAAATTAGATTTGCCTCAGATCTGACATTACAATTTTGTGCCACACAATTTTGTGTGGCGATTATAAAATAAAAAAATGTCAGTTAAAAATTATCTTGATTTTGGTGTGGAATATGATACTGACAATACAACAACAGAATTTGAGTCTATTGAATACCTCGACGAGAACTCAAACGAACCAGAGAGACCTGGTCAGCGAATTTTTAATACCAGAGATGAAGATGTGTTCTTGCTGCCTCACAAGGCTATTCTATAAGTTCGTGGTAGGATATTAACAGCAGCTGATGGTAATATTGCAGCTGGCACATAAATTGTGCTCGTAAACAATGGCTGGAGTTTGTTTAAAAGTGCACGCTATCAACTAGCAAATCAAACCGTGGAGGATATTGCGGACTGGTTACCGGTTGCAAGTACAATATTAAATATTGTTTCGTTTAGCGATGATTATTCGAGATCAATTGCAACAAATATGATGTGGTTCAAAGATACAGGAGAAGGACAAGCTGTTGGAAGTGAGTTCATTTTAGGCGGTGTTTTTACACACGGCTCTGACGCTGACGCAGATGTTTTGATAGTTAGAAATTTTCTTATAGCGAATGCTGGAAGCCTTGGAATAGAAGCACCAGCTGCAGACGCAGACGCAGACGCTACAAGAATTTCGTTGACAGCAGCGTGCAACAACTTTAGTATAACACCACCAGGTTCAGCTGCTAATGGAGAAGTTATGTTAGATTTAGTCAACAAATCTTTTGTTAATATACGAAACGGAAGATACAACGAGGGATATACCAAGCAAAAATCTCTTGCAGCGAGATCACAACAAATAACAATGATGTTACCGTTAAGCACAATATTTGGATTTTGTCACGACTACCATAAAGTATTTCGAGGGTTGAAACACGCACTTATTTTAGATCGGGCAGACCAAAATAATTGTCTTATTCGAGTTGGTGGAGCGGATGCAAGATTTGTGATTACGAAATTAACGCTGTGGATGCCTCGAATTGTTCCATCAATAGCTAGGTTAGCAGAACTTAACACAACGTTAGAAGCTTTTACAAAAAAGATTTATTTTCTTCAGAATAAAATATATAAAACAACTGTTCCTAACGCAATCGATTACACGTGGCGTATTACAGCTATTTCGAGCAAACAATTACCAAGGTATGTATTCGTTGTCTTTCAGCAAACAGCACGACTTGGTAGCCAATTACAAAATAACTCTGTTTTTGATAACGCTGACGCTAGGAGAATATTTGTCAGAATAAACTCTAAACTGTACCCAGAACGAGCGATCGAATGTAATTTTACAGCCGGCGCTGCAAAAAATGTTACTAGAGCGTATATGTACCTGCTGGAAGCGATGCAAAACTATCAGGACGCTGACAGCGGATCACAGATTAATATTGAAGAATTTCGTACTCTTTATCCTATCTTTTTCTTTGACGTATCAAAACACTCCGATCGAATGATTAATTCAATCGCGAAGATAGAAGTAACTTGGACGCTTGGAGAAGTTCCACCGGATCCTCTAAACGTACTTGCGCTTGTGTCTAGCGATCGATTCTTGACAATTGACTCAGTCAAAGGTAGAATGACTGTCCAAGTTTAATCTAACAACCAAGTTTAAAATGAAAACGGAATACACAGCTAGAGAAATATACCTAACACCCGGTCAAATTAAAAAATTATCAGCGGCGGTTGCTAAACGTAATTCTGTCTCTGTAATGATATCTCCAAAGACGGACGCCGCCGCAGTGAAAGTAATGTTAACTCAAAACCAAATTAATAAGCTCGATCAGGGAAAACCCTTCATCCTTAGGTTATCCGTTGCGCAAATAACAGCAATGGCAAAACACGGCGGATTTTTTGGACCAGCACTTTCTGTAATTTTACCAAAGATTCTACTGGTATTAGGAACATTGGGACTAGCAGCAGCGCCAGGGCCAGTATCTGGAGCAACTAAAAAGGCGGTATCAGGCGATGGAATTAAACAAATTTTATATAAAAATAAATAATATCATGCCAGCTAAAACGAAATCACCAGCGACAAAATCGCCAACGAAGAAATCTCCAGCGACAAAATCTAAAAAAAAAGAAGTCGCCAAGAAAAACAAAACAAGGAGGAATTATTCCTTTCGCTCCGCTGCTAGCGGGGTTAGCAGGCAGTCTGATTCCAAACCTGCTAGGGATAGGACGTGGAATGACTCTACCAGGCACCAGACGCCGTTGACGACGTCTGCGACGTTGACAACGCCTGTCTCGTTGAGAAATTTCGATATAATTGAAAAATTAAATGACACTGTCTGATTTTGTGGAGTATATTCCAAAGACGAAATAGATAATGTACCAGCAGGTGGTTCGTGTGTTGTAAACATACAAAATTCGATGATGGATCCGGCACTCATTGGGTTGCAGTTCATAGCAATAATTATTTTGATTCGTTCGGACTTCCTCCGAGTGATCTTATAAAAAAATATATTTTTAAAAAAATTAAAAAAATAAATTACTCGTCTAATCAACTATAGCCGGTTGGAACATCAGCTTGTAGTTATTATTGTATTATGTTTATCCGAGAGATGTCCCAGCCTAAATTTAATTTTTTAAAATTTATTTTACAGTTTGACAATCAACCTTCTTACGTTAATGATGAGATTGTAATGAATTTTATCTAAACTAAGGAATATGTCAACATACTGTCTCAAATGTAAAACTAAGACAGAGAATAAGGATGAGACAACTGAAAAAACAAAAAAGAATAGAACAATGTTAGAAAGCATTTGCACTGTTTGCGGTAGAAAAAAAAGTATGTTTTTAAAGAAATTATCCGGAGCTGGAATGTGCCCTGACAATGTCAGGGAGGTTATTTTAGTAGATGATTAATTGACGAAGGTAAATTTTTTTGTCGACGATTAAAAAATAAAATGAAATGTAATTGTAATTTTGATAAAGATCTTTGTATAGAACAAGATAAAATTGTTACATACTGTCAAACATGCAATCGACGTGAGGTAATTGGCAGCGGCATTGACATCCACAAATTTATTGGAAAATTACCAAAACCAAAAGGAGGATGGGCATTGCCTGGCCATAAATATACAATCCACTAGACGAACAGTTAGACGAAAATGATAATCCATTACCAGGACAAGAACCTTATTAATAAGTCGATGCAATAGCAATGCGTTATGATATTTGTTATCGTGATAACGAACAAGATAAGCACGGCTGTGATAAGGTAATGCTAGACGAACTTAAAGATATGAAACCTGTAAATATGAGAGAACGATTTGATAGACGGTTAATGAAGGAATGATAGGAACAAAATATAAGTTAGGTCTTGGAAAAGAATTGTATGATGATCAGGCATCAGAGCTACATAAAGCTAACAACAAAAAAAAAATTCCGTGACGTAAAGTTGTCGCAAATGCCGTTGAAGATATCTGGGCGATAGATTTAGTTGATGTGTCAAATCTTGCTAAATGTAACGACAGTAAAAACTATCTTTTTAATGTTGTAGATGTTTTTAGTAAATACGCGTTTAGTGTACCCGTTTTAGGTAAAACAGGAACATCGATAACTGATGCGCTAAAACAAATAATAACAAGTACAGAAAGAAAACCAAACAGAATCTGGACTGTTTTTTAATAAAAAAATTTGAGCAATTTTTGGAACAAAATAACATTCAAAAAAAATATGTTACAGGAAATGAGGGAAAAAGCGTTGTCGTTGAAAGATTTAATCGTACACTAAAACGAGCTGATACATAAACATTTGACAGCTAAAAATGCAAACAGATATATTGATGATCTTTCACAAATTATTAACAAATATAATAACACGAAACACAGATCAATAAAAATGTCACCAAATGACGCAATTAAAAATCCGATTCTTGCAAATGAAATCATGTACCGCAGACATAAATTTAAAGTTGGTGATAAAGTTAGAATTTCTCTGACAAAAAATGTATTTGAGAAAGGATTTACCCCAAACTGGACTGAAGAAGTATTTGTTGTTGATAAAGTTATACTGATAGTACCTGTAACATATGCGCTGAAGGATTTATTGTGTGAGCCAATAACCGGTAGTTTTTACGAGCAGGAACTGCAAAAAACTGAGCAAGATATATTTGTTATTGAAAAAGTTATCAGGAGAAAAGGTAATTAAAACCTTGTTAAGTGGCGTGGGTAAAGCGATAAATTTAACAGCTGGGTTCAAACTCGGTCGATAAAATAATATTGTTATAAATTTCCTCGTACTTACGCTTGATAGATTTACATTTTACTGGTTTACATAGCGATATTAGATATTGTCTGCGATCGTCAGAGATTATCATTAGGTTAAAAATCTTGACAAATATAAAGTCGAATTTTATATTTATCTGTCGGTCTGAAATGTTAATGTTAAAAAGGGTTTTATCAGCCGCCAAAAAGACTGATTTTCATCTACTGAAAAATTAAATTTCGAGATTTTCTTTGTGATATGATATTTAACATCATATCTTCCAGTTGTCGGTCTGCTGTAATTTTTTTTATCAACCACGCCAACAATTTCGTCTTGTTCGTCGTCGTTGTTAAATAGAATATCGTCTTCTGTATAACCAACAGAGTTCTGTTTATCGCTAAAGACAGCATCGTCTGCTGTAAAATTATCATCCGCGATTATATCAACAAGTCGTTTCATCAAGTTCATATTATAATACATTTTTATCTAATTTATTATTATAAAATTAAATGACAACGAGATAAAATATCATCAAAAAGTTGATATATTAAATTACAAAGAATTAGCCGAATTAGTGCGAAAATGTTTGTCTGGATATAGTTCTTATTTTGTTAACGTTAATGTGATGCAAGGTGATTCTAATAAAATTCTGTTAACAGCAGCAGAAAAAAATAAACTTAATGAAATCGCAGTAATAACGCTAAAATTTAACAAAGATGATGTGTTAATGTTCGCTCATAATTGCTTAACTAAAAACGAGCTGGAAAATATAATAAATTGTCGTATTTGAAGATGATTTTGTCAAATGTCGATTGTGATGTTGCCGTATTTGTTAGTACATCTGCAACATATTTTACTGCCCTAGGATTAATTTTAAAATGTTTTGCATCAGCTCTTATTAAAGGAAATCTTGGTTCCTCATCTGTTTCAAGATTAAACGAAACAATAGGTATAACTTTACTAAAATTATTATAATTGCCTGTGTTTCCTCGTCGGATATTTTCTTGTTGAGTGATAAGATCGAGGTTTTCTAGACGATTATCTGTTTTAACGCCGTTGACGTGGTCTATCACTAAACCATCAGGTATAGGTCCGCTAAAAGTTTCGTAAACAAATCTGTGGCTATAATAACCAAACCTATCCGTTTTACTTCCACGAACAACTATAAGCAAGTATCCATTATTTTGCAAATTACCTAATACTTTTTTTGTTTGGATATTTCGAAGAATTCCTTTGTCAGAAGCCTCGTATAAATCAAATACGGGATGAGGTTGAAATTCATCTTGCAAAGACAAGTTTTCAATATTATCATCAGTAACTTTGCCATTGAGATGATCTACTCGTTGTCCTTCTGGAATTTCATCACAAAACAGCGTATAAATAAAATCTTTTTTAATCATTTGAACTCTCTCGGTATCTCCTTCGGATTTTACGCTAATCTTATAACCAGCTGGTGTTGATTTACCAAACGGTTTTCCGTACTTGACGTGAATCACTGAACCTAACATATTTCCCGCATACAAGTTGTACTTGGGATGAACATGACATTCTTCCTGTTCCTCTGCCGTCAGTCTTATGTAACTCAAATTGTGTTATTATACCTTAAACAATTTATATCTCTTATTGATTTTTCAACTAGCAATATCAATTAAATATATAAAATGTTATATAACAACGCTGAAATTGCGAGATATAGCTTAAAAAAGCCTTATAATAGAACCTATAAAAATAGCTACCGCATTTGCAGGTTTTGATAACAATTATAAATTTAATGGCCAAGGTGTTTTAGCAAATTTTAACTCTACAAATTTGTTTCATCTCTTATATCCAACTGTAACGCGAGACCTTGCAGTACATAAAAGTATCAAACTAATAGTACAGTATCATGATATTTTTTTGACAGTTACATAACAGATTTCCGCAACGCGATTGTCGAACCATATTTAACAGCTAAATCACGAAAAATATTAGCTGGAACAAATATTTCCTCAGTTGCCGATGAAATACATCAGGAAATAAATAAAAAATTGGAAGAATTTACTGCATCCGGATCAGGTTGGAAATTTGAGGTGATGGAGGAAGTTTTATTTCACACCGCGAGATATAATGTACTTCGCGGTAACTCTTACGCTTATCTGCCTCAAAAGATTAAAAACAAAAAATGTTGCATAAACGTAAAGAACTCTGATAACAAGTGTTTCCAATGGGCTATTCTCTCTGCGATGTTTCCAGCAGAAAAATATGCTGAACGCGTCGACAAGTATATTAGTCACGTATCAAAATTAAATTTTAATGGCATTAACTTTCCAGTTGCAGAAAATCAAATACCAAACTTTTAGGGACAAAGTGGTATTTCAGTTAATGTGTTTGGTCGTGACGAGCAAGAAAATGTTTGTCCCAGATACATCTCAGAAAAAGCTACACAAAACACAATAAACTTGCTGTTTTATAAAGGACATTACGTTTGGATAAAAAAAAAACAAACTTTAATGGCTTAGTTGGTAGACAATATAATAAACATAAAAATAAGAAATATTTTTGTTATCGTTGTTTACAAGGTTTTTCTAAGGATGAAAAACTGCAAGAGCATGTTAAATACTGTGTTAATGTTCAAAAAATAACAATGCCAACAGAGAAAGAAAAAGCTTTAAAATTTAAAAATTATAATCATAAATTAAGTATTCCATTTGTTATTTACGCCGACTTCGAGTGTCTACTTGTTCCTGTGGCAGGCGCAGAAAATGATCCAAATAAATCAAGCACCAGAAAAATACAACATGTTCCCTGTGGAGTAGCTTATAAAGTAGTTTGTTGCGCCAACAATAACTTTTTAAGTCCAATAAAATTGTATAGGGGTAAAAATCCTGTCGTGTGGTTACTAAAAAATTTAATAGATGATGTTAATAAAATCATCGACAGATTATCTAAAACAGCTCCAATAAAAATGACACTCAAACAACAACCTTATTTTTCCGAGGCAGTTAATTGTCATATCTGCGAGAAACCAGTCCTCGACCTCGATAAAGAGCGCGATCACTGTCATCTAATCGGCCAATATCGTGGAGCCGCACATAATAATTGTAATTTGAAATTTCATGCGCCAGATTTTATTCCTGTGGTTTTATATAATTTTCGTGGTTATGATGGTCATATCATTGTCGAAGCATTTGGCGATGAGGAAATTAAAAAATAAATAATCTAATAAAATGTATCCCGAACAATTTTGAAAAGTTACGCTCGGCACATTACGTTTTACCGACAGTCTGCAATTTATGGCGGCGCCACTGGATGAGCTTGTAAAAGGTTGTAGCAGTTTTGGTAATCTACAAAGTTGCTTTGGTAGGGATTGTGCCTACCTGACAAAAAAAACCCGTGTCTTTCCGTATCTCAACGACTGAAGCAGACTTGATGAAACTTCTCTGCCTGACAAAAATAAAAAAATTTCTCGCAGCTAAAAGGTAAAGGTGTATCAGATGATGAATATAGTTATGATATTTGGAATATCTCTGGTTGCATGACACTTGGTGATTATCATGATTTATATTTGAAAACAGATGTGTTATTGTTAGCTGATGTTTTCGAGAGCTTTCGTAAAGTTAGTTATGAAAATTATCGATTACATCCATGTTGGTATTATTCTGCGCCAATTTGTCATGGTATGCCCTGCTAAAAACAAATAAGATAGAATTGGATCTCTTAACTGATCTTGATATTTTTAACTTTATTGAAAAAGGAATTCGCGGCGGAATTAGCGTTATAACAAAAAAATATGCGGTAGCTAATAATAAGTACCTAAAAATTAAGATAAAAATTTACCATCAAATTATATTATTTATCTAAACACTAATAAATTGTATGGTTATGCAATGTCAGAGCCAATGCCGTGCAGTGGATTTCATTGGATAACTCCAGACCAATTTCTTAAAGAAACTGAGAAAAATCTCCCCAGAAAAATCAATAATGATTATTCCGATGTCAGTTATTTTGTTGAAGTTGATCTTGATTATCCTAGTTCGTTACATGATCTACATAACGACCAACCGTTTTGTGCAGAGTCAATGATGATCGATTATAGTTTATTATCGCCTGAACAACAGGCTATGACAACAGCAAAAAATTCGATGGTTAATAAGCTAGTTCCAAATTTACTCAGTAAACGGAATTACATGATACATTACAAAATTTAAAACAAGCAGTAGATGCTGGACTAGTCCTTAGGAAGGTTCATCGCGTGCTAAAATTTAATCAATCTCGTTGGATGGCAGATTATGTTGATTTAAATACCAAACGTCGTGCTATTGCTAAGACTGACTTTGAGAAAACGTTTTCAAGTTGATGAATAATTCAGTATTCGGTAAGACTATGGAGAATATCAGAAAGCGAGTTAGTATTGAAATTGTCAATGATGTAAATAGCAGAAATAAATTAGTCAACGATGACGGTTTTGTCAGTATGAAAATATTTAATGAAAATCTTGTTGCAATACAGCGGCGAAAGACAAATTTAAAGTTAAATAAACCGATTTATGTTGGTGCAGCTGTACTTGACATATCAAAATGGCTAATGTACGACTGTCACAATAATTTTACCAAAAAGCAGTGGTCAGATTCGGAGTTGCTATTTACTGATAAGGACTCGCTTGTTTATAACATAAAATGTGAGGATGTTTATCAAGATATTTATGATCATAAAGAATTATTTGATTTATCGGATTATCCAACAAGTAGTGGATTTCATGATCCAACTAACAAGAAAGTCATCGGCAAGATGAAAGATGAATTTATGTTTGCGCCAGTTAGGGAATTTGTTGGATTAAGAAGTAAAATGTACGCCGTAGATTTAGATGACATTAAACTGGCAAAAAAGTAAAAGGTATTCCTTGCGGATAGGTAAAAATGTGTATGAAATTTGATGATTTTAAAGCAGCGCTAAACAATAATGTCGGCTTTATTAAAACAAATATTATCAGAACAAATCATCACAAACTTGAAACAGATACAATTATAAAACGTGGACTAAGTAATTTTGATGCTAAGAGATATTGTGTTGATGGCGTAAACACATTAGCTATTAGACACTATGCCTGTACCAGCGGTGATATATTCAATATCATCTTTAATTAATTTTGTCTAAACGTTAGAAATAATGTTCAAAAATTTAACTTTAGCCGATGGAGTTAGTAGCAAAATTAAAAAAATAATTGTTAATGGCCAGCAATTATCATTTGAATTTAACGATGAAATTTCAGGTATTTGTTTTAGTAAATTTGACAGAATCAAACTCTCCCTTATCACATCAGATGACAGCAAATACTTTAGTTATCTCGAAAGTTTACGAGACGAGCTTGTATTAAAATATAACAATTTGCATAATCCGATAAGCCAATACCAGTATACAAAAATTAATATAGACCTAGATAGGTCGAAGGTTTACGTGAAAGGTAGTAAGTTCTTCTCGGTAAGATAGCGATGAAAGAACTATTTGAATGCGGTAGTAAAGTATCTGGTAGAATTAAATTTTATCTATATAATCATGATAGCACGCTTTACCTAATATCAAACGTCGAGACATGTGTTGGTCAAGAAATATAACTCTGTATACCATATCTGATTTTAAAGACAGTTTGATATTTTTTTACCAAATGTATTTGGTCAACTGCTTCCGAGTTCCATGGGATAGTTTGATTACCAGCACCACATTTTTGCCAATAACACTGACAATGAAAGCTGGTTTCCGATGTGAAGACATGAAGATGAATCATCATGCAGAGCGTCTTACCTTCATATTATGATTTTTCTATATTTTGTGACATTTAGACTGCATTTGGATGCCCCCGATAAAAAGATTGTTGTTTGCTAGTGAAGAGATCTGATATCGTACGTGTTGTCATATTTATTTTGTTTTGTATTTAATTACCGTATGCCTTAAAATGAAATAAGAAAATAATGTATATCACCTATATTCTTTTCTAGCAAGAAATCTATAGTAGTATTGTATTTTGAGGTTTCTATCTCAGAGACACCCCTACCCCCCAAAACGTTATACGTTAACATTTTTGTCAGCAGCCGTTTATAGCTTAAAATGATGACTTTCATATGATAAGGCTTTTCTAACATATTTCTGACAAAATTTGTTTTGTTGGGGTAGGGGGTCTCTGAGATAGAAACAACTCAAATACATATACTACTATTACAGTCTCTTATACTTATTATTTTTATAGTTTAGACAAAATTAATTAGAGATTGAAAATCTTATATATAATGTATCACTATAAGTCAATCCGACATGTTGGATTTGATCTGACAAATAAATGTTGTAAGAGATTTAATTCGATTAGAGCAGCCTCAAGTTATACTGGTATAGAAACTAAAATAAGAAGCGATTGTATTAAAAAAGTTGGATATCGTATATCACCAAAATATGGGTCAGTGTGGTTATTCGCGACTGAAAATGATATGAGAATAGTGGGTCGGGCAGATGATGTGATGACATTTGTTGACAATATGGTTGATATTTTATTTGATAATGATATTACTAAAGCTGTAAATATTTGTTTAAAATAAAAATAATAGTCCCCTTTGAGGACTGTTTCAAGTTGATTATATACATATGATTATGATTATATACATATGATTATATACATATGATTAAATACATATGATTATATACATATGATTATGATTATATCTTAATTAAGGACAGCATGAAATACAGAATCTTAATTACAGTAGCGTATTTACAGCAAGCATATTTACTTCGTCGAAACTTAAAATGTTGACTATAGAGAACGTTTCCAATGTAAAAAGATGCTAAAAGAGATCGATTCCTTTTTGATTATCTGATCTAAATCGATTTACCGATTTAAATCGGTAGTATCGTTTTCTATTTTTGTCTTCTGCAGGAAATCAGTCTATCTTAAGAATACGTTGCTGAATGATTGGCGTGATTTATGCCTTCTTTAAGGAGATACAGTTTTAGAAAAAAGGTGTATTGGATCTCTTAATAAACGGGCTATGATGGATCTTGTTGATATACTTGGGAAACGGTTAGGCATCGAAAAGACGCGACATACCTAGATGACCTATATATGTCCGTATAATAAGCAACACTTCCCTCTCCAGTCCTTGGAGGATTATTTACTCCAGGTATCATAAAGAATGTATCTTAAAACGATTCATTTTACGTTACGTGTTGAACGCAACTCGTTTTTTCCGATCGGTGGTATTTTTTGCTGAATCGAAAATCGTAGAATGAACCATGCTTTATGCATCACCAAACGGTGCTAAAACACTATCACTGCATATTATATGTATCATTAACCCTACTGTTTTCATCACAGTAAAACCTGTAAAAGGAAAAGCATTTCTAGATGAACAATAGGTATTTTTTTGAAAGTTTACTGTAGTGTAATTTTGTACAATCAAATCGTAAATTAGATGCAACATAAATATGCTGGTAAACGAGAAATGAATTGATTTTTCTTGTCCAATAATATGCTTTCGTGGGTAATGATACAGGCAGCATTACACAACTCGTGAAATACTTCGAGAAGCAAAATAAAGTTTTCTTTTTAAAACCGACAACGTGAAAAAATCAAAAGCAGTCAGCAGAAGCGAACTGAAGCTGTACAGGTCGGCAGTTCTGGTGTATCGAGCAGACACAAGAACGATGACAAAGATGTACAGGTCAGCAGTTCTCGTGTATCGTACAGACACAAGAACGATGATGAAGGTGCACACGTCAGCAGTTCTAGTGTATCGTGCAGACACAGGAACGATGACGAAACTGGAGTGAAATCCATGAGCCGTTGAAGGAAGATTTCTGCTAAATATTTAACGCAACAAACCGATTGTATTTTGCAGACATAGAAAGTTAATAGACATGTCGAAAATCTGAGAAAGAAAGCTAAATGAATACCTTAGAGGTACATTTGCTAAGAAACGAACAGACGCCCATAGTAATATATTTTGTGCGTGCTGAATTGATATTTGCTGCTAGTCAGGCTTTAGTTTGTTTCCGAAGGACACACAGAAGCAGCCATCTCGGGCTGGCCTGTGTGGATATCGATCCCGTGACGCTCGACCAACTCTGCCTCTGTTCAAGCGGTTCATTTAATCAACGGATGGCAAAAATCTGCAGCAACCAAAGGCATTATATCAGATATAGCATTTTTTGAAGAAAAATATATGAAGAGGGGACATACGTAGGATCGAGTAGCTTCAGTCAGACTAACAAATACTAGTTTTGTGGATGACACAGATAAGACTAACACCAATTATCCTAGGACCATATTTTATTTGTATTGTGATTTACCTTTGTCCATAACTGAGGGTATGAGTTGGACCTATCCAATTTCTTTCTTTTGGAAGCAACACGTTACGTAACTAATTATTGTTTATGAATGCGCATTATATATTAAGATTATTATTATTTTTAGTAAACTTAGGTTGAGTTTTAGAAAGGGCATTGATTCTAACCCTGGAAGATCCCAGAAACGTATTTTATTTACAGTTTGACAGAAATTTACATTAAGGTGATCCTCATCCTGGTCTGCATATTGTATCATAATTTTTATGTAACGGAGAAGTAAATACAAATCTTTTTTTCCTATCTTAACATCAGTCATGAGAGGAATCCGCTAATATTTCAGAAGATTTATTTATTTAATTTTTTCATTGGAATGACAAAGTGCTTCTAATACTTCCGGGCTAAATCACTATTTTGAGGATTATTATGAATGGATTTAGAGACATTTTCCATTATATCATTCTGAGACATCAAGACCATTAACACATCAACACTATTCCAAGCTATCGGTACATCTACACTTTTTAAACATTTTTGCTTTGTGTTCAGAGGAAATAAAGTATTTGCTGAATTTTTACAAAATTGGTTGGTTTTCGCTCTTTTTTGTTAGTTAGTTTAAGACAATATAGTCGTAACAGAAATTTGGGGGCTCCTCCGCGATACGAATTATTTCAAAATATTTCAGAAAACTTCCATTTGTTCTAAAATTTAAATTCACTTTGTTTCGGAATCGTTTTACTCCTTAGTATTTTAATTTCACATGCTTACTAGGTCAAGGTCACGGTCATGTATTGAAAGCAATACATATTTGGGTCTGATTTTATTATGAAGAATTACGAACCATTCATGTCCAAAGCTTCTGGATCACTTGAAAGTGATTCTGCTGATCAAATCACTATTACAATTTCAAGAGATACAGGAGCTTCAGAGTCTTTTATTATCAAGTACATTGCCATTATCGGAAAAATCTTGTAATGAAATTATTCTTATTCAAGGAGTAGAAGTAGTAGAGGAAAACCAGGATTCTAGCTCAGAGACCCCCCTTCCCCCTCCAAAACCCTTCTATGTGACATTTTCTTCAGCTCCGATGATGACTTTTACATGATAAAACTTTTTCTGACAAAATATGTTTTGTCGGGTTAAGGGGGTCTCTGAGCTAGAAACACTGGTTTTCCTCTACTACTATAACACCTGGAACTATGTCAGGTAAAAGATAAAATTCCAAAGAACATTCTAGAAATTACGTAATGGAAATTCCAAAGATTATTCTAGAAATTACGTAATGGAAATACGAAAGAACATTCTGGACAATTACGTAATGGAAATTCCAAGAAATTACGTAATGGAAATTCCAAGGAACATTCTAGAAATTACGTAATGGAAATTCCAAAGATTACGTAATGGAAATTCCAAAGATTATGTAATGGAAATTTCAAAGAACATTCTGGAAAATTACGTAATGGAAATTGCAAAGAACATTCTGGAAATTTCGCGTAGGCGTTATAAAGCTATAAAAGGCAGGCAAAATTTTTCTCCGTGCTCATTCTGCAAGTGGATCTGTATGTGAGCAGGTAAGTCCATTTTGATTTTTTAAAGAATTTCATCACCTATCATTAAAACATCAACGGTAGCTAACAGAAATAATTCATCATCGTGCTTATATAAATAAAATTTAACTTTTCCGCTTACTTTTTGATGACATTCAAATAACTCTCTCATTACTACCCTGTTGTCAAAATACTTACAACCTTTCGCAAAAACCTTCGACCGGTTTAGGTCAATATTTATTTTGGTATATTTTTCTTGACTGATCGGGTCATGAAGATTATTGTACTTTAATGTTAGCTCATTTCGTAACTTTTCAAGATTATCAACATATTTATCAAATGATAATTGTTGGTTATCAACCATGATTTTTTTTATTTTGCTATTAACTCCATCTGCTAATGTTAAATTTTCAAACATTATTTCTAATGTTTAGACAAAATTAATTGTATAATGTCCAAGCGCTAGTGTGTTAATTCCGTCACTGCAATATCTTTTATCATCAAAATTACTTAGTCCCCGTTTTATGATCGTATCAGTTTCAAGTTTATGATGATTTGTTTTGATAACATTTGTTTTGATAAAACTGATGCTATTGTTTAGCGCTGCTTTAAAATCGTCAAAATTCATCATTTTTTTCACATATCCTCGAGGAATACCTTTTGCTTTTTTTGTAAGTTTATTGTCATCTAATATGACAGCATACATTTTGCTCTTTAGTCCAACAAATTCCCTAACTGGCATAAACATAAACTCATCTTTCATTTTACCAATAACTTTTTTATTCGAATTATCTCGAAATCCACTACATGCTGGATAATCTGATAAATCGAACAGATTTTTATTATTGTAAATATCCTGATAGACATCTTCATATTCTATATTATAAACTAGCGAATCTGTATCAGTAAATAACAACTCCGAATCTGGCCATTGCTTTTTGGTAAAATTATAGTGAAAATCGTACATCAGCCACTTTGATATATCAAGTACAGCTGCACCAACATAAATAGGTTTATTTAACTTTAAATTTGTCTTTCGTCGTTGTATTGCAACAAGATTTTCATTAAATATTTTCATACTAACAAAACCATCATCATTAACTAATTTATTTCTGCGACTTCTATCATTAACAATTTTTATCGAGACTCGCTTGCGAATGTTCTCCATCGTCTTACCGAACACCGAGTTGTTCATCAACTTGAAAAAGTTTTTCTCAAATTCGGTTTTAGCCACAGCATGACGTTTTGCATTTAAGTCAATATAATTTGCCTTCCACTTCGACTGATTAAACTTTAGCACGCGGTGGACCTTTCTCAGAATTAGTCCAGCATCTACTGCTTGTTTTAAATTTTTGTAATGCATAACATAATTTCTTTTATCTAACAAATTTGGGACTAACTTATTAACAATCGAATTTTTTGAAGTCGTTTTTGCTCGTTGTTCAGGCGATAATAAACTATAATTAATCATCATTGACTCTGCGCAAAACGGATAATCATTATGTAGATCATGTAGCGAAGTAGGATAATCTAGATCAACTTCAACAAAATATGAGATATCTGAAAAATCGATATTAATTTTTCTAGGCAAATCTTTTTCAGTTTCTTTAAGAAATTGATCTGGTGTTATCCAATGAAATCCACTATGTGGCATTGGCTCTGACATCGCATAACCATACAAATTATTGACGTCCAGATAAATGATGTAACTCGACGGGAGATTTTTATCATAATTTTTTAAGTACTTGTTATTAGCAGCTGCATATTTCTTTGTTATAACGTTAATTCCGCCTCTAATACCTTTTTCAATAAAGTTAAACATATCGATATCTGTTAAGAGATCTAGTTCTATTTTGCTTGTTTTTAGTAGAGCGTCCCAAGATAATCCTGGACAGGAATAATACCAACAGGGATCTAATCCATAATTGCTATAGCTTACCCGGCGAAAACTCTCAGAAACATCTGCTAGTAATAATACATCTGTTTTCAAATATAGATCATGATAATCACCAAATGTTTTACAACTAAATTTATTCCAAATATCTTGCGCATATTTATATTCGTCATCTGTTATATTTTCGTTTTTAAGTTGCGAGTAAAATTTATCTTTGTCAGGTAGAGAAGTTTCATCAAATCTGCTCCAATCGTCGAGATACTCGTACGGAAATATACCTTTTTTGTCAGATCAATATAGTTTTCACAGAAGCAACTTCGCAAATTATTAAAACTACTGCATTCTTTGACAAGCTCATCTAATGATGCTGCCATAAATTGCAGACTGTCAATAAAACGTAATTTACCGAGCGTCACCGACATATACTTTTCAAAATTATTTGGAATACATTTTATTACGTTATTTAATTTTAGTTTAGCTTTAATATTTTCATCACCAAATGCTTCTACAATGATTTGACTATCATAGCCACGAAGGTTATGTAAAACTACGGGAATAAAATCTGGAGCATGAAATTTTAAATTGCAACCGTTATGAGCTGCTCCACGATATTGGCCGGTCAAATGACAATGATCTCGCACCTTATCACTGGCTCCGTTGGAGTCTACCAACAACTTTTCACAAATATGAC
>JAECUM010016792.1:0-28770 GCA_016617855.1 Megalonaias nervosa
CTCAACAAGTATATTATCCCTTATAGCATTACAAATGAAATATTGTATATTTTTTTTTTAAATTATTGACAAGTTTATTCATTAAAAATTTACACATATTATATCACTATTGAAAAGATATACATTGCAGAAACATTTATTGAATTCCTTGATTAGTGGCCTACTGGTAAAAATAATTTTCATTCTTCTTGCTGTAAGTGACACTTACCAATAACAATGAAATATGGCCGCACAGCTGACTAAGTAAGGTAAGCAAGGTTTTATTCTTTTACTTCTGAATCGAGTAGTTTTGGTCACATCATAGAAAAATAAGTTGGAGATAACATTTTTATTAACAAGATGGACAAATGATCAGAACATTAGTACTTAAACTGTAAACATTTGTTTGCATCTGTTCACATGGTTTTATCGAGAGCACTGACATGGCAGTGACAGTTGTCTCTTATATCTAAAAATGTTGGCATATACGTTATGTAGTCATTCATAAATGGTAACAACACAAGATACGAAGAAACCAAACTTATAGACCCGACCCCTCATTCCTTCCTTCTCTCTCTCTCTCTCTCTCTCTCTCTCTCTCTCTCTCTCTCTCTCTCTCGGCGGAATTTTGAGAGATAGAGACAGAAGTGTCAAGAACGATAAATAAATTAAAAAAAAACAACAACTAATGATCTGTAAAGATATGCTAAATAATAGTAATAATAATACATATATACATATATACATGTCTCTCAAAATTCTGCCGTGACTGCCAGACCTAACCGAAGTTTCATCCCAAGCATTAGTTTCTAGTGATATACTCCTCACTAGGTTTCCAGCGGTTGCTCTTGCCTTGGGGTGATGCTGCTTTCCACGCATGCATCAGCAATTTAAAAATAAGGTCAATAATAGATGTATACATAAGTGTTCTATTCTGACAGTGATTATTGCTATAAAGTGAGTGCTTAGAAAGATTTAATGCCATGGGTCAAAAGAAGAGGGGTTTTAGTTACCATCCACATACCATGGTCAGTCGAAATAAATTTATTAATTACTAGTGAGCATCCGATAAGTCAGATCTGATGGGGAGGTTAACACAGCATAAAACTTAAATATGGAATATGGCCCGACAATGTTGGTCTCCGTTGTCAGAAAAAAAAGCTGAGTCCTACTTGTTGGCCTTGTGTGATTCACAACCGGGTGTATTTTTCCAATACTTCGTTACATTGTTTACATACAGTATCATTACAGCTCTAAGTTTTCTTAGTTTATAACTGAAAAGAAAATGCAAGATCATGCCAAAAGAGCAACCCAGGAAGCAATAGTTCCCAGCAGCCTAAGATGTTGCTCATTTCAGGAAGTCAGAAACACAGCTGAGAAACCATCTTTCAGTCTGAGTAACAGGAATTGGAGTCTTTAAAAAAAATTAATTCAAAGAATGTTCTTCTTCCCTGATAGCAGGTGTGAAAACAACACAGTGGATCAAATAGTTGCAAACAGATTTAATGGGATGCAGAAAGAAAGATGATGTGAACAGTGCAATGGCGAAGGCCCTGAAATATGTAAAGACATCTCTGGCCAAGCAGGAAGCTATATTCTGGTGTGTAAAAAAAAAAAAACGCACACATGCACACAGACAAGTAACATTCTCAGACGGTGAGACACAGAATGATAAAAATTCTCCAAGACCCAACTATATCTCAACCTCTCCACAAGTAGGGTTCTCCATAGTATTTCGAAAGTTGCAGCCCATGACCCCATCCTTGAAAAAAGTTGGGAGTCCCAATAACAAGAGCAATTTTTTCCTTGCAATAATTCAGAACATTATGGGGTATTGTTGTGCCACCAATATAAAGTCATCAGAATGCAAATGCTCACTCATTGTAAAATCCTTAGTATTATTATAAAAGAATGAAAATCTAAGACAAGTGAAAGCAATGATAAATGTTACAACTATAACAGTTATCTGGCTTTATCTTGCCATCCATTTTGGATGCAGGTAGACAGAAATGAAGAATAGATCAAAGTTTAATTTCCCTATATATTTAGTTTTCATAATTCCATCAGAAATTACAGTGGGGCCCCAGCTTACGAACCTAATCGGTTCCCGGACGGCGTTCGTAACCTGGAACGCGTTTTCCCATAGGGTCCCATTGCTAAATTTTTAATCCGTTCCTGAGCCCAAAAAAAATCGCTTCATTTCGGCCGAGATCACTTTTCTAGCCTTCTTAGGAGCCATCTTAACAGCTGCACTAAAAAAAACAGGCCTGAATTCACAAAATTTTTATACTGCCTGAAACAAATCAAAAGAAGAATTAAGAAACAAAGGAAGAAAAACACTATATGTACTGTATAAACACAACACATACACAACACATACATAGCAATAAAACACACAAACACACAAACACACTCAAAACCCACAAAAACAACATAAACATGACACAAAATTAAACACAAGAACACCACGGACTCCTTTTCTCACCTTTTTTTCACTCTATTTGAGTAGAGGCAGCCATATGTGAGCACGTGTGTTTGAAATTTTGCACGCAAGCGAATGGCTGTTTGATTCGTAACCCGAGTCACCATTCATAACCCGAGTCATTTTTTTGGCCGGCCTGGCGTTCGTAACCCGGATCGTTCGCAACCCAGGGCATTCGTAAGCCGGGGCCCCACTGTACATTTTCCAAGACACTAATAGAAGAATAAATTTGCCATAATCAGTTCATTTACCCACATTGGCCAAGCCCGAGGCTCAGACCCACATGGACAGGGGTGAGATCGCAGTGATTGGTAAAGGCAAGCACTTTAGACCACTTGGCCATCCATGGCCCCTGGGCCAAAAGAAGCTAAACCAAATGTAAACTGCAGACTCTGTATGGGAGCTTTAGGCCCACCTTAAAAGTGACAAAATTTAAGCATCTCCACATTACCAAGGACCTAAATTGAGATTAATTATAAATGATCAGTGCAGAATACCATTTCCAAAAATAATAACAATTACTTGTAAAGAATCATTTGCTTACTCTGTTGATGTTCTGTATAGTGAACTCCCCAAACTTTTAGATTAGAAAAAATGTAAAGAGTGTAGAGTCATCAGCAGTAAGGTCAAAGAAGAAATTGAATTTACTGCTTCAAGTGATAAGTCATTAATTAATTGAATAACAGGTGTCTTATGATAGAACCCTGTGGTGCTCCACAATCATTAATTCTACTTTCATGACCATTTAAAGATACTGTTTTGCTCACAATCAATTAATTAGCAAGAAGTACACCAGTTTAGGGAGTTTCCATTACATTGATAGATTTTCAGTTTTTTAAGCAAAATTCCTTGGTCTACAAGATAAAAAGCTTCACAAAAATCAACCATAATTGTGCCAACCATTTCTCCTATGTTTGATACTTTAGCTATTTAACAATTATAGATATGAGTGCAGTTTTACAAGAGCGATTCTGTCAGAAGCCAGACTGATTGTCATAAGTATTTCAAATAGGTGATAGAAGAATCATATATATGTTTTTTCTAATAATTTGGAAAGACAAGGAGCGATTGGGCTTAAATTATTTTCATCTTGGTTTTTGTTTTTGGCTTTATGCAGTGGAATTACAATGGCCATTTTCCAAGTCTGTGGAAATTTATTAGATCTAATACTTTGATTACAAATAAAAGTGATACTGTCTGTTATAGCAGGTAGCTTTGATCCAGTCGTATCAAGTTCGGTGGCTTTACAATCATCCATTTTTTTAATATACTTCAACACAATTTCAGGAATTTCAAACTTCTGGATGATCACAGGAAATTTTAGGTTCTCGAATCTTTTCCAGCATTTGTGTGGTCCAACACCACAGTAAAAAACAAAGTATTATAAAAAAGAAATAAGATTTTATTTAATTTACTGTTACATGTAGGCTTGTACTAAAATAACAAGAGAAAAGAGTGAAGCCAACAAGCTTTGTAAATTTTAACAAAATAATTTATTTCTCTAGAAAACAATGTAAAAATTGTAAGTAGGACTTACAGTTTGTGAATATAATCCAAAATTTAATCCTAAGATTGAAAAATGCAAGTCCTATCAATAAACAGTTCTAATTGAATCCGGGTTCGAATCTCAATGAAATTCCAATATGGAGGTGATGACGTCAGATGAGACAGTTGTACTAGTGGTAACAGATCCTTGATTGAATCACAGTTTATGTTTCTGTATAGAACTCCAGAATAAATTTCCACTGAATTTCTTTGTCCCAGAACTTTTTATAAAAAAGTACACTTGCTTAGTTTTCTAGAGAATAAATTATTAAATTCCAAAAACAAATGAACTTCAAAAACAATCTAGCATCAACAATTGAAACCTCTTGAGCCCTCAAGGTTTAAAATACAACTCACTCGAACTAGTAGAAAATGGCTGTTTTAAGCCTCGATTGTAGATCACATGGTACTTCACATGATAGGCTATGTGATTTACTAATTTGAACATTGCAATAAAAAAAATGCCATTTATCATGTATGCAAGAATAGCCCTATCTGAGAACCAAATTCTCACACTGAAAATATATTATAAAAAAAGACTTTACAGTTCAGCTAACATGTGGACCGAAATGACCTTGGCAATAGCCAATTCGTTATCACTCAATGTTTACAAAATCTATGTACCAGAGTGAGCTAAAAATAGTGCTCTGTAATAGCTTTTATGTTCTAAATAAACTGTGCTAGTTAAAATTTAGTGTTTAAATGGGATTTGCCCACAGTCATAAGTACAGATGTTTTGTCAAATGCATGGGTCCAGTGATAAATACAATGGTGCAAGACCTATGGGCTGAAGGTAATTTTGAACATTGGTTATGTGTCAACTTGACATCCCAGGATCCATGTAGTCCCTGCAGCAATCCTCTGCAATGCCATTCAGTAGTAACGAAGGGCCACACAAATGCCTTGTCAGAAATGCTGCCTCCAGCTTAAGCTTAAAAAAGCCAGTACCGGTAATCACATTCTGCAATATGTTGGCTTATCATCATGCTGCAGTTTACCAGTTCTGTGGACTGGGGGTCAGTTGAGGCGTAACACTGCTCTCACTGAGGTGTCATTGTAGTTATTTGTGGTAGAAAATTACTATTATAAACCTTGCAGGTAAATTCCAATGTGTAGTCTGTCATTGGTTTCTGGCTCACCTGTGAATGGTGCAACACATGTCTACCTTTTTTTTTGCATCATTGTTAGGATTCTGTCTAATGTATATGAAAAATATATGTTAAAATCAAGATCATCTTATATTAAGTGGATCTGACAGGCAGTGATAAGATTCATATTATGCTGACCTTTGGAATTCCCGGTCCACTTATTTTAAGTAACCTTTCAGATAAAGCATTACATTTCATGTCGGGGAGAGTTACTGTAAAAACATTGCTCAGAATGAGGTTTTTGTTCTTCTTCATAAACATACAAGCTGTCATTTTATTGGTGAATCAGAAGGTCAACAAAACATGACCTCATTTATCTGTGTCAGTCAGATCTGTGTTATGACAGAGATCTTGGTTTTAATCAGATTGAGTTATTGAAAGTCATATATCTGCTACATTAGTTGCTGAAGTCAACCAAAACTTATATACATGTTTTAATTTAGGTCTAAAGTTTGTACTGTATATTTAGATTTATTGTCTCACCTGTGTAAGCAGAAAGCTGCATCATCCCAATTCTGTTAACTGGCAATATATTTACTTCTGCAGAACTTCTTTCTTTCTCTCCAGCACTCTTTCTGGACACCCTGTCTGTGAATTAATTTGTAAGTATATATATATGGTCAGGCTTCATTAATTTTTATGTATACATAGCCAGATCTGTTAATTTGTTTGTATCTACAGTTGGGTTTAGTAGAGTTTGCAGTTGGACTCATCTTATCAGCAAGCATATATGGTTCATGACTGGTTGATAAATTGATTTTAATGTAACACTGATTGCCAAGTTTGGCATGCTTCCAATCATCCAAACTTCCTATAAGATGCTTCAGATTTTGGACTTGTTGCAAATTATAAATTTGCTGCAGGTTATAAACTCCTAGTATTGGTCAGTGCCAGCTACTGTAGCTACTGGCAGAATTGATATTGACCCTTGGCAGTACATGAAAGTTTGTGTGTGGTGTGATTTGTAATTTTAATATAGCTTTAACAATTTTTCAGTCATATTGCTACAATATCTGCAGTTTGGCAGATTATAGTGATGTCTAGCAATGGGGAATAATGCTGCAGACATGTAGCATCATGTCCCACCCAGTCACTTTATCCTGACACCAGGCCGACCAGTCCTAACACTAATCTCATAAGGTTGAGGGCCAAGCGAGTCAGTTGCTAGTACCATTTTTATAAATCTTTGGTATGACATGGCCAGGGTTTGAACCTGCAACCTCCTGCATCCGTAGTGGAATTTCTAACCATTTAGGCCACTGGAGCTATGCGTACATGAAAGTTGTCATAACAGAAATTCAAATGAACTGCTGGCTATTCCAGTTGCACAGCATGGTGTGAACCAGTATGTAATTTCAATTTTGTTAACAGTACTGTAGAACACAGAGTATACTGAAAATAAGCACACATGAGCCTTATTTTATTCTGTAGCAAAAATATGGACATATCAATGGAAAAAATGATGGAAATTTTTTCCCAAAATTTAATATGGCAGCCAGATTTTGTGAAATTTAATATAAAATTTAAATATTGAAATGAGGTTTAGCAAGCTATGACAAAAAAGAAGACATCTATGTACTGATTTAATTATTAAATGAACTGGAAACTGGCCTTTGATATTTTCTCAAACTATTTTCTTAATGACTTTTAATGTTCAGAAAACTATATGATAGAATTTCTCCCATAACAATATTTCACTTGTCTGATTTTAGAAATGAATTACATGTATTAAATGACTTAATACCTAAAAAATGCACAGTGCAATAGTGCTGCTATCTTGCATCCAGATTTGTTTGCCTTATTTACAGATAATAGTTGTCGTTTTAGTCTTGTAGTAATTTCAGTTATTGTGTTGTTTGTTTTCTTGATTTTTTTAGATGCCTTCATCATTCTGAATATTTTTGCTTTTCTGTGCCAAAATATAAGTATTTTCTGTTCTCTGTTTGTCACTCTCTCTGTGTCTATCACTGTATACATAAATTGTTGTCCTCTGATGATGACCTTGCTCAAGGGCCATGTAGGTACAAATGTATATATGTACAGGGTTTGATGGCACATCAGCACTATCATGGCTATTCAGTGCCTACTATGTTTAGCATTCCAAATAGACAAATAAATCTTGATAAATCCCAAATGGGTCAAATCTTGAAATATTCTGTCCAATTGTTTATGTAGACCACACTCTTTAAAAAAAAATCCAATACCTAAACTGGAACATCATCAGGGGACACATCACAAGGCAGTGAGCTTGCCTCCATTAATTGTCATCTTATGGTGTGTGGGAGATTGCATCAGACATTTTCTTAATCCCCAAGGCTCTGCTAGTGGAAATATTGAGATGTAATGTCTGCATTAATCCTTGTTACATTCCATCTGCAAAGAATTGTCTTTTGTTTCTGATTTTGAGTTTTGCATTTCAGGTAACTCAAGCAAGACTTGAGATTGTCAGAAATTTTGAGATTTTTCCTTACCCTGTGAGATATCACAGGTATGTGATGACCTTTGAAAAAAGCAGGATTTTCATGTGATTTAGTATGGTATAAAATAAACTAATGTTTATTATGCTAGTAATTACAGTGATTAGAAAAGATCAAAGTGTATTGTACTAAAGTTGTTTTTTTTTTTTTGGCAGCGAAATGAAATTAAGGGAAAGCAATAAGTATTGGAATTATTTTTGTAATAGGACATTGACCAGCATCCCAACAGTGTGGATTAATAATTGTTTGCTCTGTATGTTACATCAATAATTTCTGCTCACTTAGTAACAAGAAATGTCACAACAAACAAGCTATTATAGCATGCTGAATTTGTTATTCCTGTCCTTTCTGCTATATTGTTTTTTTTTTTAATTCTACTTGCCATAGATCAGAAGATCTTATAGGCTGGCCTGTTGTCCATTGTCCATCATATGATGTCTGTCCATCCTTGAGCACAAGTTATAGCTACACCCCCTAAACTGCGTGGAGGATTGCAATGAAACGTTACTAGCAAACCCAGTGCAGTATTGCCTGGAATTGTCACAGTTTTACATGGTCACTGCACTGTTTCCATATGTTACTAACTTTCGTCATTAGAATGCTATAAAATATATATGAAATAAAAATAAAATTGTCAATCTAGATATGTATTATTTGTTAGTGTTAGTGTTACATATTTTGATTTACACTTTATCACAGGTTGAAAAGTAATTCATGTTTCCTGTATGTGCTCAGTTCATTGGCTCGTGTGTAACATGTTGTTCATTTGGAAAATTATGTGATCTGGTTAATGATTATGAATATTCATGAAAATTTCCAGCCATCAGAAAATTGAATGACAGTTAGTATAAAGTTTGAAGAATCAAAAGTCTTTATGCGCACATTCATCCCTAGGTTTGGTTGGTCCTAAGTGAAATTTTTGCAGCTCTTCTTAGACATCCACTAATCTTTTATGATTGTTCCAACTCAATCAATATTTGAAACAAAATGGATTTTTCAGTAAAGGGTTTCTTACGATGTCTGCTTGGTCTGAAATGAAAACCATGCTGATCATCCTGAATAGAAAGTTATATCAGCATGGGGTTTTCACTGAAAGATTTCTTATTGTGTCTGGTTGGTGTTAATAAAAATTGTGTCAATCTGATACCCAGTATAGTTGCCAGTGGCCATCTTGAAAATTATATCTCTACTACTAGGAGAAAAGTTGTATTGTTATAGGGTTTCACCAGACTACTTCTTATGATGTCTAGCTGGTCCTCACTGTAAATGGTGCCTGTCTGACATGCAGTGTGGCCACCATGACAGCCATCTTAAAATTTTTTATTGGTGCTTCTGTATGGAAAGTCTCGTCAATATGGTGATTTCACCAATACCTTGTTAGTCTTGATAGAAAATGGTGCCAGTCTGACCTCAAATATGACTGCCATGGCATCCATTTTGAAAATCTTGTCTCTGCTCTTCCTAAGTGGAAAGTCATCAACATGGGGTTTTCATCAGAAGTCTTCATATGATGTCTACTTTAGTTGATCCTGGATGAAAGTGATGCTGATCTAACATAGAAATCTTTTTATCATTACTCCAAAATTGATGGTCATATTGACATAGGGTTTTAGCAGCAATATCTTACCTGTCGCTATTGTGCAGCGTTGAAATTTTCATCTAGAAAAACCTTGTGTGTTTGATGTGAATACATCATTCTACAGAAAGGAAAATTGTCAATAAGATACGATCCATTGTTGAACCTTGTATGTCCACGTGCAGAACATTCATCATTTTCAAGGATGCCTTGTTAATGGTAGTGTTTTAAATTACATGACCATGGAATATTTGCTTGTTGTAAATTTAAAACCACATTGCACTTTTCCCTTCAACAATATTCTACCTAGTGTTACAATTACAAAACAGATTGCTATAAAAGCTTTTATTTATTTTGCTGTGAAAGGAGATGAACTTTTAATATATTGATTAATTTATTTCCGCTGAAATTAATTTAAAGTCAACTACTGTTGTTATTGTTTGTTGCTGGGCTTTTCCCTATCTTTTTAAAGCTCAATGTATAAAGCATGAGTAAACATTATGATTTAATAAATGGAACCATTTTTGTATGCAGCTAATCAGGGCAATGGTTACATAGATAAATAATGAACATACTGGGTCTGCCCAGTTGTTCATACCCATACTCTTTTATAGTGTTAATTTAAATCAGTTTTAATTTGTTGGAACTACTTCTGATATATTTTCATAAATAATGTCGTTTCATTTATTTGCTATCTATTTAAGGGCATATTTATTTTCCTGGTTGGTTATTTGAAAACATTGTTCGTGCTTGGAGTACAGGTACCAAGCAATGGAAGGTTAAATTACATTTAACTGGAAGCTGTTAGATTGTCATGCATCATTTTTGCTGAGCTTCTCAGCTCATGAAAGGTTGTATTTCTCACAGAATGTTTTAAACATACTTGGTATATAGACTAATATCTTCAAGCTGTTGGATGATTTTTATTTTGATTGAGACCTGTTTATTAAATGATCATGCATTTAACTGGTCAAGTCTTTTTACTAAGAGACTATTTGGATAGGATTTTGATCAAACTTGGCCGCTTAGGCTTATATATCACCAGACCTTCAATAAATAGGATTATGAGTGAGATCCACACATATTCATGATGTTATCTCTTGTATCGGATTGTTATATCTTGTCAGCTGTAGCAGCTATATTTCAGGTATGATTTTGATAAGACTTGTTACATACAAATAGTCTTGTTGTACCAAGATGTCAGAAGAGTTGATTGTGAGCAAGATTTATGAATATTAATGAGGTAATCTTGTATCAGATTAGCTGAGCATGTACCACTCTGGAGAAAGAATTCCAGTTGGATTTTTGTGCTAACTTGGTAAAATGATTATATTATCATTGTCTTAGACAGGTTCTGTAATAAGTGAGATCAGAACATATTAATAAGACATCTTGTACCAGATTAGCTGTTCTTATTGCATCTCTAGACACTCCATCTTGATATCATCAAGATCTTAGATGACACTGATTATGAGCAAGAGACTTTTACTTTATGCTCTTATCTTTGAAAAGATTTTTTTTTATCAGGCTATACTGTAGTAAAATAGGTCAATTTGACATGATATTGTGTTTTTACAATTCGACATTAGGCCTGTTTGGTACAATTATAAACTGTTATACAAGAGAGTTACATGTAAGCTACAGGTCCAACTGGGCCTCATGTTTCCCAAAAGAATGACCCAGTCTTGATTGCAGATATCACCCCAAAACAATATCTATGACTACAAAAAAAAAACATGAACAGTCTACCAAAACCAGTCAACAGTCTTAGTAAGAGCCACAGTATTAGACTTTTTAACAATGCATATAAGATATAAAACAATATTTTTCAAAATAAAACACTTCTGCTATGAAATAAATACAGTATCTTGACTTCACACTCAAAATTAAGAGAATACAGTTTATTTTGATTACTGTAATATTTTCACATCATCAGCTCAAGCTCTTATTGTAACAGGAGCACATTACTGGTTCTTCATTACCATGCATACTCAAGCCAGGGCCTATATTATTGCATTTACCATATATACTCAAGTCAGGGCGTATATGATTGTACTATGGTGTATGCTCAAGCACGACCCACATGATTATGTGTACCATTTATATTCAGGCAGAGCCTACATAATTATATGTACCATGTGTACTCAAGCCAGGCCCTAAATGATTATATATACCATATATACTCAAGCCTGGGCCTACATGATTATGTGTATCATGTGTACTGACGCCAGGGCCTACATGATTTTTATGTACCATGTGTACTGAGGCTAGAGCCTTCATGATTATATTTACCATGTGTACTCAAGCCAGGATGTACATGATTATATATGCCATGTATACTCAAGCAGGGCCAACATGATTATATGTACATGTACTATGTGTATTTAAGCCTCAGCCAACATAATATGTGTCAACCGCTCCAGTGGCCTAGTGGTTAGAGTGTCTGCCTCGGATGCAGGAGGTCGTGGGTTTGATCCCTGGCCCAGTCATACCAAAGACTTACAAAAATGGTACTAACAGCTGCCTTGCTTGGTGCTCAGCATTAAGAGGTTAGTGTTAGGACTGGTCAGCCTGGTGTCAGGATAATGTGGCTGGGTGGGACATCATGCTACATGTCTGTTGCATGATGCCCTAGTACTAGACATCACTATAAACTGCCACATTGCAAACATCGTAGCGATATGACTGAAAAATTGTTAGAGCTACATTTAAAATCCAAATCACACACACACATAATTATATGTACCATGTGTGCTTGGGCAGGACCTGCATGATTTTGGACTAAATGTTTCAAATGAAATTGTTGCCAAATAATTTTAATGAATTAAAATTTTCTTTATGTATTTTTGTTCAATATTTTGGTGTAAAATATGCACATGCAGAGATCTGGTAGTCAGTGGAGCATTTTAGATTGCTGGTCTTGAGTAATTGTTGAACCTGCCTTGGCAAGCACTGGTAGTCTGTGGAGCACTCTTGATTGCAGGTCTTGTCTAATTGTTGAACCTGCCTTGGCAAGTACTGGTAGTCCTTGGAGCACTCTTGATTGCAGGTCTTGTCAAATTGTTGAACTTGCCTTGGCAAGCACTGGTAGTCTGTGGAGCACTCTTGATTGCAGGTCTTGTCTAATTGTTGAACCTCCTCAACATTGCAATAATTTGGGCATCTGTGTTCATCAGATCTCAAAAAAAAGCTGCATATTTGTGTATAGATGCTTCCCGATGATGTCACTAGCAGATGATATTTTGCCCATTTTACCTGGATGATGGGCAACCTGGCAGTTTCTCCTATATGCGATCACCAAAATTCTCCATTTTTAACGAGGCACACTGAAACAAAGTCAACTTATAAATCACAAATATAGATACTAACAGAAGGCTTGAAATGCGATCTGTTTATGTATGTAACTTTCGTAAAAGTATCTTGAGATTCAATGAATTTTTTTCAACTTCCAAACATCATATAATGTCAACTGTAAATCTGCCAGTTGACCACAAATATGGTGGCTGATGACATCATTCGGGAACTATCTATTGTACACATACAAATGTGCAGGTAAACCATTCCATTACCAAGTATGCAAAGATGACACTGTCCATAAAAAATTATAGAAAATGTCTCCTATCGATTAAAATTGATGGTTGATTTGTGATGATGGACCAGTCATGGATCTTTAAATTTCACCTGGTTCCCAACACTAACATAGACCCAAACCTGCTGGCACATTTTACAATGGCATATCTTGGTCTGTGTTGTTTGCAGTTGATTGTGCATTATGAGTTGATAAATATGGGAAGTGCCTGGTCCTGGTGGTGTATGGTCCATAGAAAGTAAAACAAGTCATGCTTTTTCATGCATACAATTTTTATTATCAGCACCTTTGTGTAACTTGAATCTGTATTGACAATTAGTCATATGTTTATTATAATTAGTCTTATGGCAGCTTAATCTTAAATCTACACTTTTAAACCTGGTTTTGATCCTCTATCAAACTGAATCTCTTTGGATCAGAGGTTTTATTGTATCCCATGAAATATTTCACTCACCTAAATATAGATCAGTTAGTGCACTGTCTTGTATCAAGTTTGTGGTTTGATAATCCCATGAAATGGCATGTGTTAGGGAGTGGAGGTTAAATGCAGATTCATCTAACACTGCATGAAGTATATTTAATGTATGTTCTGTAATTTTCATCCACATTTTATGATATTGTAGGGTTGCAAATAATTACATGCTGAATTACAAAAACTATGTCATAATTTTCAATTTCTTTAAGTAAGTGTTAATGTCTGCATGATCCAAATAAGAATACCAAACATTGGAATAAACAAATTTGTTACTTGTATGGTCTGCCAAAACTTAGGTTGTATGAAAAATTAGAGACAGTACTCATGACATTTACAATTATGAGGTAGTCAAAAATCTGTAATACATGTACTAATGATGTCTGTTTTGCTGAATTTAAGACAGGGATAGTACAATGCAAATTGTATAAATAATTGAGCAATTTGTGACTCTAAATTAATGTGTGAATCAGATAAATTTTCAAGCTCATCAGCCTTTGTTAATCGATCAGCAACTGATTAATGTGTATGTGATTTGGATTTTTAACGTAGCTTAAACAATTTTTCAGTCATATTGCTACGATGTCTGCAGTGTAACAGTTTATAGTGATGTCTAGCACTGGGGCATAATGCTGCAGACATGTAGCATGATGTCCCACCCAGTCACATTATCCTGACACCAGGCCAACCAGTCCTAACACTAACCCCTTAATGCTGAGTGCCAAGTGAGCCAGCTGTTAGTACCATTTTTATACGTCTTTGGTATGACTCTGCCAGGGTTTGAACCTGCGACCTCCCGCTTCTGAGGTGGATGCTCTTAACCACTAGGCCAATGGAGCAGTCCCAACTGATTAATAATTCTTTGATTTGCTAATTTTTCATGTGGTTGTAGAAGGTGTAGGATTTAATGGCCTACTGAATATATGGTGCTGATTAAAACAAAGTACTAACAATGAATTGTAAAAAATTGTAGGAAGATGAAGCCTTCCATTATCACCCATAAATATTATGTACGAAACAATAAAATTTAAAAGGGAAAGATGCTAAAATTCTGTAAAGGTACATGTATATATAAAAAAGATAAATGTAAAACCTGTAAGGCTGGCCTGAAATCTGAAACAGCTGGAATGGTGCAGAACTGTCAGAAATAATTTGGTTTGGTTCCTTATTTTACAGCCTAATAACACAAGTAGCATCATTTGTACATGTGTTTGGGCAATTAAGTAAAGTGCCTTACCCAAGAGAACAACACAGTATCCAACCTGTGCTGATCTGTAGTAGGATTTGAACCAGCACCTTTTTGGTTACAAGTCCAGGATGTTGTCCACTGAGGCACCATGACTCCAAATAATCAAATCTTAGTCGATTCATTGGTCATTTTACTTAAAATAATCAGTACTTTATCAAATTGATTTATGAAAACACCATCATCATAACATAATGTACAAGTCTTTGTTTTGCAGGGAGAATAAATATGAATGCATTACATGTGCAGTATTATATACATTTGTTCAAGAATTATTACGCTTTAATGGGAATGTCCATTGAAATTTTAAAACTGGTGCTTCAGAGCTGCATAATGCCATACATTTATCTGGTTATTGACCCTTCTGTCCACCCTACCCCATCATTTTTGTCCAGTTCCACTACCCCATGACCGTACCCACCCATTCTTGTCCAATTCCACTATTCCTAGACCCTACCCACCCATTCTTGTCAAATACCACTATCCCTAGATCCTACCTAAGGTTAATTAAACTTGTTAGAACATTTTGACACCGATCAATATCCCATATAGCAGAATTTTTACAGGTATAGTAAGTATAGCATCCTAGCAGTATGAATGTAAGATTCCAGAAATAAATCCCATCAAAGTTTACAGTCTTAAATTAAAATACCCTCTTGACTGTGGTTTCTGTAGCATAACTTTACCAAGGTTTTGATGGATTTCATTCATGTATGTTGGGTGGCTTCATATTGACGAGACAATTTACTGAGTTTGATTTCCAGCATTCCACAAAATCATTTCGGGTCCAGAATTGTTGTCAATTTTTTGGTAGCCAGAATGACTAATAGATTGAGAAATTGACTACTCCAGCTTAATCTTTGCTAGTTCTTCCCACAAAGCATCACTTTTCCAAGGGTTGTTGGACTTTTTAAAATTTGGCACACAGCTTAATACTGATGATACAGTGAATGAGTTTAATTTCCAGTGTTCCTTATTATCATTTTGAGGAGTTAATGGCCACATATTGCAGAGCCTCATTGCTTTCTGCATTTCATTCACATACTTTTGTATTGATGAGAATTGAATAAGTTGGATTTCCAGTATTTCACAGGCTCATTTATAGGAGTTATGTCCCCTGATTGCCCATAATCCTGCCTTGGTTTCCCAGGACAGGTTCCACTGTTTAAAGTTGTTTCTAGAAAATCGTAACGAGTGGGCCTTTTGTGATGCACCCATCTATAAAATCTCTGGTCCATTTTGTTTTGATTGGAGTTTGTTCATGTACAAAAAATTGTAAATACCAGATATATAATAATAATAATAATAATAATAATAATAATAATATGTAATTGGAACTAGCATCCTTCTGGTTTGTGAGTCTAGCACTCTAACCACAGAGCCACTGTGGCTCCTGCAAATGTATAAAGGCGTACATCTATTTTTTATAAGAATCCTTGCAATCATTTCAGCACCTACTCGCGATTATCTTTTTCAAAAGTAATGTTCCCCCTTTGTTAATGCTTTGGTTTGTCATTTTCGAAGGCACCTAACAGACAACTGCTCCAGTGGCCTAAGTGGTTAGAGTGTCCACCTTCAATGCAGCAGGTCATGGGTTTGCACTCAGGCTGAGTCATACCAAAGACTTATAAAAATGGTAATAGCAGCTGCCTCACTTGGCACTCAACATTAAGAGGTTAGTGTTAGGACTGGTTGGCCTGGTGTCAGGATAATGTGACTGGGTGGAACATGATGCTACATGTCTTCGGCATGATGCCTCAGTGCTAGACATCGCTATAAACTGCCATACTGCAGACATCATAGAGATAGGACTCAGATTATTGAAGTTATTTTAAAAACTTCAAAAACCCCATAAAACACACTTTACAGACATTTTCTCTGCATGTATAGTCAATATGTTAAAAGACTGATTAAAGCAAGAAAAGAAAATCTTTTAAAACATTTTAAAAAGTAAACAAATTATTTGTGATACTTAAAGATATTTCCAACTTATTTGTTGCTTTTTTTTTTTACTTTCTTTCCAGTATTCTTATTAGATTGTGATTGTGATTGTGATTATGATTTTTAACGTAGCTTTAACAATTTTTCAGTCATATCGCTACGATGTCTGCAGTGTGACAGTTTATAGTGATGTCTAGCACTGGGGCATCATGCCGCAGACATGTAGCATGATGTCCCACCCAGTCACATTATCCTGACACCAGGCCAACCAGTCCTAACACTAACCTCTTAATGCAGAGTGCCAAGAGGCAGCTGTTAGTACCATTTTTGTAAGTCTTTGGTATGACTCGACTGGGGATCGAACCCACGACCTCCCGCATCTGAGGCGGACGCTCTAACCACTAGGCCACCAGAGCGGTATTCTTATTAGAAACTATCATGGCTACAATCTTCAATTTGTATTTTGTTCTTGCTCTTTCCATGTGTATTTTTTTGTCTGCATGTGGTTGCAATCGTGTGTGCTGTAGTTATATTGTGCAACCTCCATATGAGACTTCACACCTATTGATATAATCAGATGAGGTAGGTGATGTGTGTGTGTGTGTGTGTGTGTGTGTGTGTGTGTGTGTGTGTGTGTGTGTGTGTGTGTGTGTGTGTGTGTGTGTGTGTGTGTGTGTGTGTGAGAGAGAGAGAGAGAGAGAGAGAGAGAGAGCATAAATACTTACTTGTAAGTCAAGTCAAACTGCAAACAACAAAGATCCGGATCTGTCATAACATAATGTGCCTGCAGGTCTGGTCAATGTTGTTTGTTCTACAGACTATTCCTAACAAACTGCACAGACCTAGATCTGCCAGTGCATTATGCAATGGCAGATCTGGTTCTGTTCAGTCTGCAGTTGGACTCGTCTTATAAATGAGTATACAGGGTACTACAGTCCAAGATTTTTAGCAACCACTGGGGACAGGATGGGTGTAGAGTGGAGTAGATGCATGGATCCTAATGGGATAAATAATGGACAAAAACATTTATATGTAGGAATAATGTTGTTTTGTTGCAGATTTCTGGATCAGGTATGTTTACTCCTTGAAATCTGTAAATCATACCATAATGTGTAAGTACCACCAAAAGACAGATATTCATGAAGACTTGGGAGGAACTGGGAATATTACAGTATGCAGATCCTATCATGATCATATTTAAGCTTTGCTTTCCATGTAATAATGAAATTCCTGCACAGATGTTCTCTTATTTCCGCTTGCTAATAGACCAGTTCATGTTCCATTTCTGGAATATTCATATAACAACCTTTTTTCCTCATTGAAATACGTCATATACATGTCATTCATTTTAATCATGCATGCATGGCTTCCCCTCATTTGTGTCAACCTATCAGTATTATGGATATGTCATACATGGCATTTGATTGAACACTAATGACTTCAGTGCCAGGTTGATTAAATCCATACATTTCAATTACTGAAATGCAGTTATGTTGTAACAAAATGTTTATACCATGAACTTAAATGTTTGAACCTGAATTTAATTTTAATTTTTTACACTATCATATCCATCAGTTGCTCACAAGCACACACTAGAGAGCGCTTTCTTCACAAATGAAGTTATATACTGTACATCCATTATTGTGTCTAAATAATTCAAGATTTTTGAAATAAAGTAAATATGTTACAAAAGTTACAGTATGTTTCAAATGAATCTTTTAGAGTATTACCATTTTCTTTGAAACTAAATGATTAGCTCATGTGCCCATGAGGCCAGGTGAGCTGTTGGTATGGTCCCTTGTCCACCATTCATTGTCTGTCATCAGTTATCAGTAAGCTATGAATGCATGAGAGAGAATTGGACCCAGTCTATGAAATGCAGGAGAGAGAGAGAGAGAGAGAGAGAGAGAGAGAGAGCATTGGACCCAGTCTATGAAATGCAGGAGAGAACGTTGGACCCAGTCTATGAAATGCAGGAGGGAGCATTGGACCCAGTCTACATCGCAAAGCCTGCAGTGGGTGAGTCAGGAGATCCAAGGTCATAGTCACTAACTGAAAGAAGAAAAATGGTTTCTGCACAGTAACATAGTTCTGTATCATACACCTGGACCAAACTTTGTGGATGGATTGCAGTTAGGTTAAGGAAGAAACCAGTTGATGTTGGGGTCAGAAGATTAAAAGTCAAGGTCTCTGTCACTAAAACAGTAAAAAAAAAATTCTGAATACAAATTTCAGTTCTTGATCATGTATTCTTACCAGAGTTTGTTGGTGCTTTAAGCTTTGCTTAAGAGGGAAATATTGATTTGGGGTTGAAAGGTTAAATATCAGTTGTGGTGAAGTTCTTAAAAACCAGCAGATAATTAGATTGTTTGTTCTGGTAGCAGATGATTAAATATTTTTGCTTATTTGTTATCATGATAATCTATTCCACACTTGTAGGTACTCCTATTAGCTAGAATGAATTGCAGTATATAATTTCTTCTCTGCTTATTTGAAGTCATGTGTCAAAATACATGGTGTATTGATCAAGATGGACACATAAACATTAATAGATAATCTGTTTTAAAATTAAAACCTTAAAGATGCCATTAAAGTAATCATACATATATCTTGTTATGATTTTTTTTCTGCAAGTGTTTTACAAAATAGGTCAATATCACACCCACTTTGGTCTATTGCTGATGGTAATGAAACATCAGTTTCTTTTTTGTTTTTGACAAGTCTGACAGGATGCCTTGATAAATTTGATATAGTCTGGTTTGTCTGGTTTTTTAAATATAAATCTTATAACATGTGAATCTATCAGAGATGTAAATGTCAAGTCACTCAACACATATTTTCCTGGCTTAAAAAATGGTCTCCTTATCCAATGAAAAAATTCAATGCAGCCACTATAGATAACTTTTTAATCTTGCGTATAAATAACCACACAGTGTTTAATACAACCACCCTCGTATATTACAGTGCCCTTACTTGCATCAACTATACCCTAATTTATATGACTTGATATATTATCATATTATTCATTTTTTATTTTTCATAAGAAAGATGCCTTTATGAATGCCATTTTCTCATAATGTCAGATTAACATGTCAGTAGTTTTATCTTGATAAGAAAGAACTAGACATGCACCTGAAATAAGCAGGTATTCCACAAGAGTTATTTATAGTTGTGTTGGTTTCCAGGTGCCCTCTCTCCTTCAGAGCCTTTCAACTAGGTGAAAGGCCAGAAGTTGGTGCCAGGGCCCAGTTTTAAATCAGATGATTATGGGCTTAAAACTGCCCTGTTGCTAACCAGAGTTCCTGTTTCTTGCTGAGAAGTGAACAGTGGATTTCAATCTTCATGTATGTTCAGTAATATACAGTTGGTGAATTACACTTATTATCATCTTGGGTGTTTTACATTGTCATCTTGTGTGCATTACACTCACTCATATTTATGGCAATTCATGTTAATTGCAACAAATGTTAATAAAAATGTGAAAATTAGCCAGAATAAAAGTAAAGAGGTGGGCAGGTGCATGTTTATCCCCAACCAGTTGTTAAAGATAACCCAGGTGCCTTCAGAGAGAGGTATTTACTCCAAGTTCATTGATAGAAACAGTTGGTTTATGAGGTTTTACAAATTTGTTTAAGACAGGTTATTGCATAATACAAATGCTGTTTAAGGCAGGTTAACTATTTTCTTACAGTTAAACAACTTGTCTTGAAAGACCATTGTTTCTGAGTAAAATCTAGTATCTTTTGACAGATGGTCATGTGTTAGCAGTCATTACATCATACATTTATAACAAGACCTTTTTATGCATGAGGAGTTGCCTTTAGAAAACAGAAAGGTGTCATAAAACAAGAATTTTGCATGTCTGTTATTTTTAAATGTTTTTAGAAATTAGTCTTTTAAACAGTCCTGTAGCAAGAAATTCTGCATCCCTCTGCCCTGCAAAACTTTTAATTGTGAGAGCCCTTCCACAAAAAAAGTTGCTTGATGGGTATTTTGGGCCTTCAGTGGGCCTGCCCCCAGCACCCCCACACTGCTTCTAATGAAAATTTGATTGCAGCTTTTTTATTTCCCTATGTGCCAGTTGCAGTTGCAAAGATCTGAAGATTAATGGCTTCTGTTGTTTGTCTACTCCAAGAAAGTGAAACCCATTTATATGGACACCTGCATATAAGGGATATCAGTATTTATAAAACCTTTTAAGTAGTTACATTTAATTTCTATATACAGTTATAAAGAATGCCAGTTCATAATTCTGTTTTGGCACCAATGATTGCAAAGTTGCCAAAGGTGATAAGAAATTTAAGATGGTGATTAAGTTTAATTAAAACAGCAGATTTAATGATGGAAAATGGACCCCTTATGCCAGCATTATTTGAAATGTGATGAATGATCAGCATTCTTTGAATACCAGACAAAGCTGGAAGGGTTCAATCTGGTATTTCAGTTCAGACACACTGCATTTGCTGCTTGAAAGGAAAGAAAAAGTCACCATTGACCTATCCTTTGTTTTTACCACTATAAAACCCAGTGTTGCCCATGCCATGTCCTCAATTAAAAGAAAATGTTTGCTGATGACCAAACTTATGCTTAATAGCAACATCAGATATGTGCCATCAGTATGTAAAAAGGAATTGAACCCATAAATTGAATTAATGAATAATTCAGTTATGTGGTTCAAGAAATGAAATGTTCATGAACTGTTGAAGAACTCATATTCTGCAACTAATTCTTGAACTTAAGTTCTTGAATATTCTTCCATTTAATGTTCATGAACTACTCATTAAAGTTTTATGTGCATAATTATAAATGATTCATGAACCAATGTTTTAACAATTCATGTACAATTCAAGAATTGTTCATGACATTTTTGCAGAGGCTGTTACTGAGTGCTGACCTGACAAATGACACCATACGAATCTAATATTCCCTCAGAGTGGGTACTTCTGTCCATTACATGGATGGGTCAGTACATGAGACATTTGAGGCAAAAGTACTGGTTTGTCTGCAAGCATTTGTAGTAAAAGAGGAAGCCAAATCAGATTTGTCCAAAGTGGAATAATCATTTGAACCTTGTTTCCTGTTTGACTAAGATTTTCAGTAGGATTTAGTTAACCTGAAAGGATTATAAACATCAATGGAATCAATTTACTTTGCCCAATTTAAAGATAAGGCGTCAGCTTTAAAAGTACAGGGGTCTGGATGCCAAGAAACATACTTATCAATTTGATGATTTGCCCTTGATGCAAATACACATCTATGGCAATTTCTGGAAAGCAACAATGTGCACTTAATCTGTTCAGCATATCAGAAATCAATTTCTATTCTGCTGATTCTTGAAAAAAGTGGAATAATTTGTCTGCTTGAATGTTAGTTTCCCCTAGTATATGAACAGCTGATGTGTTTCCTCACAAAATACCACACTATTATTTTGATGCTCAACAAATGCATGGTTACTTTCAGAGCAATCAAGTTTTGTTAATGCATAAAAAAATTGCATTGTTTTCATCTTGAAACAAATTTTCTTGTAGATTATCTCTTTGCAGCAACCCTTCAAAGCAAGTTTAACAGCTAACAATTCCAAATAATTTATTTGGAATTTTTTGTTGGTTTCTGACCATCTGCCTCCAGTTTCAAAATGTTCATAAAGTGCATCCTGACTGATCTGGATGCATCAGTGCATAATGAGAAAATCCTTGGTGATCATATAGCCTTCCCCTTCATTTTTTCCAAGTTAGACAACCACCAGTCAACTTAAGCCTTGCTAGCCTCGGACAGTGTCAATTCACAGCCTTTTAGTTACCCATACATTTGACTCAAGCTAGGTCTTTGTTCCTATCCAGGTCCCTGTAATACAAATGTTCCAAATGATAATTAAAATGACAAATATGACTTGGCATGCAGATCTCTACAATTGAGCTCACTTAGTGCACCTGTTCTACAAGGTTGCAGATGACTGCTGTAAATAATTTCCAGTTTGAAATGGTGCAATTCAACAAATCTGTTAAGAGATTTCAGATTTATAAAAGGTCTAAACTTCCAATTTTCTCTTAAACCAAAAATAAGTTGGATATGAACTCTCCTGCTTCATGGTGAATTGTTTCAGTGGACCCCTTTTTAATGGTTCATGAACTTCACTATCAACAAATTCACACACAGATGGTGAAAAGTTGATAGGTTTTGTATTGTATGTACTCAGAATAATAATTAAAGGATGTTTAGGATTTGACATGTAGCACTCTACAGTTGAGCTGACTCAGTATGATTAAAATCAGATCTCCACTGTCCTGTGTGAAAATATGACAGCGACTGTTTAAGGGGTGTGTTCTGGTGACCTTTGAATTAGCCATTGGAAATGCAGCTTTCAGAAATTTTAAAGTGAATCAAATCGTTCAGCACACATTGATGCTCTTCAGTCACACTACCAAATGCAAAGATAAGACTTCATCTGATGATGGTAATAACACAGATCATCAGAACATGAACCCTTGTCAGATCTTCACATAGGCCAGTAGAGATCTGATTTTATTTAGATTGGAGCTGACATAGCACAGCTATTCTAAAAGGTTCATGATACCTGATGTAAATGGTGTCCATTTTGAAATGGTGGGTTCAGTGGCCCCTCTTTTAATAGTTCATGAACTTCAGTTCCAACGGTACACACTTAAATGGTGACTGCTCATGTGGCCTAGTGGTTATAGTGTACACCTCGGATGCGGGATGTCATGGGTTCGATCCCCGGCCAAGTCATACCAAAGACTTACAAAAATGGTACTAACAGCTGCCGCGCTAGGCGCTCAGCATTAAGAGGTTAGTGTTAGGACTGGTCAGCCTGGTGTAAGGATAATGTGACTGGGTGGGACATGCTGCTGCATGTCTGCGGCATAATGCTCCAGTGTTAGACATCACTATAAACTGCCACACTGCAGACATTGTAGCGATATGACTGAAAGACTGTTAAAGCTACATTTAAAATCCAAATCACACACACACTTAAATGGTGAAAATTATGATAGGCATTGAAAAAATATGTTGTTTTGGCTCTTCCAAAACTTCAGTCTTAATGCCTGAAGCTGTTTATAATGTCCAGGGGTCACCTGTCAATTTTTCTCTTTCATTTGGACAGCAGACAGTTTGACCCGATGAGATACTAATACATTCCTGGTCTACTTTTGGGTCTTTAATGTCTGTTATGGAGGTACATGTATTGTAGGATAATTCCTCCTCTGACCTCGCTGGCATTGGTTCACATTCACCTGTCGTGCTTGGCCCCACACCACTCCCTTTCCAATCACTGGATCCAAACTGTCCTTGAACATAATACATCTTGTTATTAATGTTCTGATAATACCTCTTCTCAGTTGAGTTTTAATATATCTCCTCTACATCTTTTACAAGTTTTGGGACATTATCTCCATGCAGACCATCCTTTGGGGCCCCAGGTGGCCGAGTGGTCTAAAGTGCTCACCGTTATGGATCACTGCCATCTCACCTCTAGTCTGCGTGGGTTCGAATCTCGGGTTTGGCCAGTGTGGGTATGTGAGAAAGCTTTCCAGTAGCTTCTCGTGGGTCGGTGGTTCTTTCCGGGGGTTTTCCAGGGTTTTTCCTCCACCATTTATACTGGTCACCATGTATAGCCTATCTTGTTGTGAAAAATGGTGTTAAACCCTACAACAACAATAACAACAACAGACAATTCTGATGTAGGTACATCATCATTACAAAAGTCTGATGTGATGGTCTGAGGTCTTTGTGTATGGAATAACATCTCTGAAGAGGCAACTCCTTGAAAGCACCCCTATAAATTTATGTTGATGCTACTGGAGCTACATTCTGCTTTAACGCAGTGTCTGAAGTCTTCACAGTCTCCAGAAGTGCTAAATTTCTGTTTGATATCAGCAATACAGGTATCTGTTGCAATTGCATTGCTAACTTTTCTGATTAGAAATTACCTTCATCCATATGGTGAGAATTCATCCTCCCCATTGGTGACTTTGTGGGAAGATTTCAGAAACGTACCCTAAGATCCAGTTCTTATTTTTCTAGATGTGGCCATCTTTATGGTTGAAAAATTTATGCTTTACAAAAAATTGCTTTCATTTCATGTATGTTAGCGCAAATTGGTCATCCTTACTATGTATTGTATTTTTTTGTGTCTTTACCCTCAATCCAAGCATTTTTAATTGTGTGGAATTAGCTTTCTTGAAAGTTCTTGGCATTTTCAGTTACAGTTTTTTCTTAACCTTGCCAATAGGTTAGAGACTTAAAATAACCTTTTGTTGTGCCTTCTTTTTTTGTTTAAGTTCAGTTGATTTGTTTTCGTTTCTGATCGTTGGGTAGGTATTAGTCTTCCTATTCCTACTACCAATAGTCTGGTTTGTGGCCTCCCTTGCCTTAATTTTGTCGAGATGCTAATCTCCAAAATTTTATATTACTGTATATACTCATGTACAAGTCCATTGGCATATAAACAGACCCCCTCCCAATTAAAACCTGCATGACCCCACATATGCCAATCCATAAGTATAGCCATATTAAAAATCTTGTTACTGTATTGCTACTCCACCTGTATGGATGGTCATATTCACATAGGGTTTCAGTACAGGAGGTCCTGGGGTTCAGGTTTAGGCCTGTGATCTTGTCTTTGGTGATCTACAGTAGTAATATATACTGGTAGTCAACATGAAAACTTAAAAATTTTTCAAGTTTAGACCTTGTCATGCAGACAAGCAAACCGTCTTTCTTTAGGCTTTTATTTTTTCCAAAATTATTTGGCTTATACATGAGTACTGATATGTTGTTGTTGAATTTGCATTCAGTCTAATTTCCATGCAAGTTCACATACCTTTTTTTGTCATATGGGATAGTTTTGTTTTCATGGTTTTTCTCTTCAGCAATGTCTAAGAGACAAAGTGTTGGTAAGTGTGGGCATAAGAAAGCCCCTCCTCCCTTTGGGATTCACCCCCACCACCTGCCTGGCATGTTCCAGTTGTGTAAGGACAGATGACTGTCCTTTTTTTGCCTGTGTTTGGACACTGTCTGGGTGCCCGTTGAACACAGACGTATCTACATTGGGAGAAAAAAAAGCTTCCTCTTCAGAATTTTCAGGTTTTTCCAGTGCTGAGACTTGGGTCTCAGTAAAAGATTGGTTCTGTCTCATTGGAGACACTCCTTGGCACTAATCTCCCAAGAGGGTTGGTCAAGGATTCTTTGTTGAGACCCTCAGGGCGCAGAGCAGGTGTGCATCAGTCTCTTTGGAGATTAGGCCCATAGGATCCCTTCCAAGAGAGTTGATAAGGGATCCATTGCAGAGCCTCTCAGGGCTCAGAGCAGGACTTAATCATTTTTTTTTTTTGTCTCTCAAAGTCCCAGTGACTGCTAAGGGAGTTGGTTAATGATCAGTCTCTTCGGAGACAATTAAGGCATAAGGGAGACAATTAGGGCATAAGGGAGGGAACAAAGTATACATCAGTGAGTCATTCAGGTCTTGGAGCAAAAGTGGCCCAAGTGAATACTGTTATACCTTAGTCAACACTCCTACCATAAGGATGAGAATTTTCTTGTTTTCTTTTCCAGTTTTTGTGATCACCAGCCTCCCACCAAACTGGCAAATTCAGCTATGCAATAGCAGTGGGTAACCATATTGCTGATATTAAAATAGAGGGTGTGGGATGTGGGGTGGGGGTAAGAATAATTTTAATGATGCAATACTTAACCAGTAGCTATTGCCAGAAACCTCCACCCACCCTGTATAGATGCTTTTATTATGGCCTTTATCCTTAAAGAAGATGATTAATGGGCATGTGCTGGGTCATAGGGCAGACTTCTGGAATCAGAAAGTCACTCTATGGGAGGATGAATACTCATCATCTGGATTGGGGTATTTTCCAACTCGACAGAAAGATTAGAATATGCAGTACCCAGCAGGTAAATAATTTAGTTTTACTCCCTCCCCAAACTACATTTTTGTGGTTTATGCTTTTTTCTTAATTGTTTTCTCTGCCATCTTTACATATTTCAGCAGTTTCTTACTAGTTACCTAATCACCCATATTTTTAAATCCCAGTTTGATATTTTTGAATAAGCTGAAGATCATTCCAGTTGTGACCATGTAGATATCGACAACACAATTTTTAACCCAATCAAACCATCACTTGGCCATATGCATCAAATTGAGAAATAACCTTGGAAGTAGTTGTTGGAATACACATAAATTTAATGGGTTTGGTTGTTGTTGTTGTAGGGTTTATCACCATTTTGCTGGCAGCCAGTATCAATAGTGGAGGAAGAACCTGGGAAAACCCTGGAAAGAACCACTGACCCACAAGAAGCTACTGGCAAGCTTCCTCACATACCCACATTGGCCGAGCCCGAGACTTGAACCCACGCAGAGGTGAGATGGTAGTGATCATAATGGAGAGTGCTTTAGACTACTCTGTCACTTGGGGCCCCCTAATGGGTTTGGGGATTTGCCTTTGTTGGAGTGCACCACATGTGTTGCAGCAGCAAAGTCTACCATTTTCTGATTTTGACATTTGTCACCTTCCACTGCCATATTGAGCATCAGTTGGAACATCACTCAGCCATTTCTGACAAGAAATAATCTCAGATGTAGGTGTACAAATACACAAATTTTATTTGATTGGTGATTAGCCTCCAGCTTAGTGGAATGGCCAACAATGGGTCAATGGTGACTATTTCTTTCATTCTCTTTCAAGTAGCTTGTTCTGTCATTGTCTGAACTGAAATGACAATTGAACCATGAACGGTTTAGCTGCTGTGGGAAAGAATTTCAAGTTTGTCATCTTGTCCACCAAGTTATATGTAAAGTACCTATACTGCCAGTATGCACAGTTGATAGTGTGTGGTCATGCATTGCAGTGTTTGATTTAGAGCAATCTGCACTTTATCTGCAAACTCTCCCTTAGCAGATATGGGAGATAGTAGACTTTATGGTTACAATGGATTAAATAAATGCCAGCAGTTGTCATTTGTTTTTGCAAAACGGTCATTCATAGCAGTGTCGAAGTGCATTTTTTACCAGAAAATTATAGTTGCTGGTTGTCTTATGCAGGTGATCACTGATGACAGTACATTTATATAATAAAATTGATCCATGTATGATGATTGTAGTCATAAATGACAGGTGATGGCTGATAGCAGAGGTTGCACAAGACAGGTTTTTTTCTGTACAACCTGTATGCAAAGTTCTTAGAGTGCCACATTTTTAATTTGTATTAATAATTTTTTTTATCAATTTTGCAAAGAAGAAACTTTCAAAAATGTATCAGTTAGCATTAAATCAATTGATATTGGTTGGAAAAGAACATTTCAGAGAAAGAAAGGATTTTGTTGTTGTTGTTGTGGGGTTTAACGCCATTTTTCAGCACGAGATAGGCTATACATGGCGGCCAGTATTAATGGTGGAGGAAGAACCCTGGAAAACCCTGAAAAGAACCACCGACCCACGAGAAGCTACTGGCAAGCTTTCTCACATACCCACATTGGCCAAACCTGAGACTTGAACCCACGCAGACAGAGGTGAGATGGCAGTGATCCATAACGGTGAGGTCTTTAGACCACTTGGCCACTCATTGCCCTAAAGGATTTTGTAATAAAACATTTGTAGATAATGGTTAAATGTTCAACTTAAATGAGGGCAGTTATCCTGAATGGAAAACTCCAATAATGCACTCCTTTATAATAATCCATTTAATTAAATTGTGATCATTATAGAGCCAGCATTAGTTGGAAGCAGACAGTTTTCTGCTGGTTATAATGTCATTGACAAAAGTTTACTTTGTTTTTAGTTAAAGTTTTGTTTCATTTGGAAGTATTTCATAAAGACTTTCATTGAGTCTCGTCATATTTTGTATGAGTTAACAATTGACAATTCTATGGCATACTTACTTCCCTCTATGACTTTGGTTACATATTTTTTCTATTTACTGATATTTTCTAAATACTTTCTTTGATGGATTTTCTTCATACTAGGTTAAATCCTTATGAATCCAAGAAAACTGACTGCAACATAAGCTGTCACCACTCTGATCTTGGGGTTGCAGTCAGTCATAGAAAATTTGTGTTCAGGTTTTGTTTAAAGAATTTTCATTAGTTGAGATTTCCTAAACCTCTCGATGGATTTTCTTCATACTTGGAATAAACATTATAAACTTATAAATTTATTCTGTGTCCTGCTAGCTTATCCTTTTGAGTTTGAGGTCAGGGTCATGTTTTACAGCAATGATTTGATTGTGGGCATGATATTCAGGTTTTGATCATATTTTCAGCTCTACTGGTCATAGACCAGAGGAACTT
>JAECUM010016793.1:0-39984 GCA_016617855.1 Megalonaias nervosa
CCTGACTTGGTCTTAGGTAAGGGATCAACACAATCTACCATAATTCTGCTAAATGGTTCATCAAATGCAGGAATAGGTTGCAGATGAGCCTTAGGTATCTTCTGATTGGGTTTTCCTACCATTTGACACGTATGACAAGATCTACAAAATTTACAAACATCACGTTTGATTTTTGGCCAATAAAAGTGAGTCAAGATCTTGTTATAAGTTTTATTTATCCCTAAATGACCAGCCATAGGAGTTTCATGGGCCAAACTAAGTATTTCCTGTCTGTAACATTTTGGAACTACAATCTGATGGTTCACTGACCACTCGTCATTAGCAGGTACCTCGGGAGGTCTCCATTTTCTCATAAGAATTCCATTTTTATTGAAATAACAGACAGGTACTTCAGTGGCTTCAGTTTCACTAATGGCCCTCTGAAACAAACAGGAGACCTCAGGATCTTTTTCCTGTTCGACGACAAGTGATTGTCGTTTATCACTCTGATTAGATAAAAGAGAATGAGTAGTTAAAAGAGGATCACTGTGATCAATACCTTTTGATTGATCCAAATTAAGAGTGAAAGTGACCTCATCAAAAACCTGACCAATACATGTGTCAGCTAAAGGAATATTTTCCATATCAAAATCATTCTCAAGAGCTTTCTTTGCCATAGCTCTAGTAACTGCACAAGCTGGGTATAACTCAGGGTATTCTTTTTCAATAGGATCAACTTTCTGATCCAAAGAAGGCTTGTCAGTTACAAGTGGATTAACCACAACCTTGTCTCCAGCTAGGTCGTTGCCTAGCAACAAATGAATGCCCTCAACGGGTAAGTTAGACACTATTCCGACTGTCACAGGTCCTGAAACTAAGTCTGATGACAAATTAACAGAATGGAGAGGAACATTAACAAAGCCGCACTCTACTCCCTGAATGAGAACACTCTCATTAGAACAGGACCTCTCAGAAAAAGGCAAAGTACCTGATAAATAAAGACTCTGAGAAGCTCCTGTATTCCTTAAAATTTTAATAGGGATAGGGTTGGCCGAATCACCCAAGAGTGACATAGGACCTTTCGACATGAATGGTTCATAATTGTCCATAATAAAATCCGACTGGGGTTTATGAGACCCAACAAATGTATTGCTTTCAATACATGACCGTGACCTTGACGTCTTAGAAATAAGAGCATTTGGGACAGGTCTTTCTTGATTCTGATGCCTATATTTCAATATAAAACAATCAGAAATGACGTGTCCTTTTTTTCTTGCAATAGGTACACGTAGGAATAGGCAAGGATTTTGAATCAAGTTTATCAGAAGCTTGATTTTTAGAAGTTGTACCAGATTGATTTTTAGGAGGAGTTGTATTGGACAGGAATACCTTTCTACCAGTAGACTGCTGAGTGAAAGATTTGCCTACAACAGGAACTTTATGAGTTAAAGAATAGTTATCAGCAGCACGAGCAGTATTTTCCAAGGTTTCGATCTCATGCTCGTCAAGATACATTCCAATGTCACCATGGACACAGTTCCTGAACTCTTCAACTAATATGAGTTATCTGAGACTTTCGTAATCTTTATTGACCTTTCTAGAAGAGCAACACCTATCAAATTGTTGTGCTTTTTCCCATGCAAATTCGAGATAGGTCTTGTCAGTGGATTTTCTAGAATTCCTGAATTTTTGCCGATAAGCCTCAGGGACTAACGCATAACCCTTCAAGATACAGTCCTTAACCACATCACAGTCAGCACTCTGCTCTAGTGACAGTGAAAAATAAATATCACTAGCTCTACCAGTAAGTACAAATTGTAATAAAAGAGTCCAATGCTCCCTTGGCCATTTAAAATTTTCCGCAACCTTTTCAAAACGAGGAAAATATCTATCTACTTCTTTTTCTCTGAAAGGGGGGACTAGCTTGATATTTCGATAAACATCAAAAGTAGGGGAGTGTTTTCCTTTTTCCAGCTCTAATTCTTTTAACCGAATTTCTCTTTGCATTTGCATATCTAATTTTTCTTTCTCAAATTGTATTTGTCTTTCTTTCTGTCTTTCTTCAAATTGCCTTTGCATTTCTTCCCTTCTTTCTTTAAATTGTAACTCCATTACTTCCACTTTTTTTTCCCTTTGTATCTTTTCTATCTGAAACTGAATCTGTCTTATCTCTAATTCCAACTTTTTTAGCTGGACTTCCATTTTTAAAATATCCAAACACTCCTGGGTAAAATTAAAAAAACAAAACAACCTCTCTACTTTTGATGATATTGTGAATGAAATCCTGTTGTTTTCACTAAAGATTTCAAACAAAATGTAAAATAGTACTTGGGATTTAGAAACTAGGGGAATTTAAATTTCAAAAACCAATTTTCTGAAATATCTTACCAAAATTCATATATCCCAAGGACGAGCGACCCAGTTTTCTCCTGTTACGTGTAGGCTCGTACAATAATAACAAGAGAAAAGAGTGAAGACAACAAGCTTTGTATATTTTAACAAAATAATTTATTTCCCTTGAAAACAATGTAAAAATTTGAAAATAGGACTTACGGTTTGTGAATATAATCCAAAATTTAATCCTAAGAATGAAAAATACAAGTCCTATCATTAAATAGTTCTATTAGAATCCAGGTTCGAATCTCGACGACGTTCCAATATGAAAGGCGATGACGTCAGATGTGATCCTTGTACAAATAGCAACAATTCCTCAATTGAATCACAGTTTATGTTTCCGAATCATTCCAGAATAAATTTCCACTGAATTTATTTCTCCCAGAATTTAGAAAACAGTAAACTCGTTTGGTTTTCTAGAGAATAAATTATTAAATTCCAAAAACAAATGAACTTCAAAAACACAATCTGTTTCAACAATAAAATACCTATCCGGCCTTCAAGGTTTCAGAAATACAACTGACTGATGAGCGCTCAGAAAGGGTTATATATTCACCCTAATTATCATCCCGTTCTCGCGAGATAGATTACGTGGTCTCTCAACACTCGAATAACGCAATAAGAAAAATGCAATTTGTCACGTAGGAAGAACCCCTATCTACTTTCACTCTGAAATAGATTTAAAAAAAAGAAACATTGTTTATTCAGACTAAACGAAATGACCTTGGCAATAGCCAATCGTTTTCGTGTAACGCTTACACTACCACGGACCAAGGTGAACTAAAAATATTGTTCATATAACACGTTTTACGTCTTAGATAAACAATATTACTAAAAGAAAATATCGAATTACTGAAAAAGAATTTCGAATCTTGTGAAAATAATCATTACAATAAATTGTAATGAAACAAAAATAAAATAAAAAAGAATTTTAAAACTAACACACAAGCAATTTTTTTTAATTACATATACGTAACAATAGGAAGGGGTTAGAAGCACAAAGAAATGAGCAACGCATGATTTCCGGAACACATTAATATTTAAATGGTATATTTTTCACTTTTCGTTATTCTGAATCAGTTCTTTTTTAAATAATGTTTAATTGATAAGAAACAAGTGAACATTCAGAACTTGTTTTGGAAACCAGGTAATGCAGAGGTATGTATATATGTATAGTTTTTTCGGCTTACATGAAAATGTTTTTTTGGATTTCATGTCTTCATTCCACAAAATGCTTTATCCATAGTTTATATTCACTCGTCTATCGCTACCATTTTCAACTTTTTAGGGGTCTTCGAATTCTAAGTGTTTCGTTATTTTAACATGGAATGACACACCTGTATGTCCGTAATAACTATTTAAGGTTCCCATGGGTACTCGAGAAATGTGCAGTAACAAAGTTTTTTTTAACAACTGGCATTATAGGTATTGTCAGGGCCGACAAGGGGGGGGGGCAACTGGGGATATATCCCCGGGGCCCGGGCCCGTAAGGGGGCCCGGGCCTTATAAAAGACAAATTTTGTTTGAACAATAACTAGAAGCGACCCGCGTGTTTCTTACGCCAGGGCCTGTGATCGTTCTCTACGGCCCTAGGTCTTGTATAATTTGGAACGCTAAATAGCAGGCAATAAACACATCATTATGAGAGTACATTCTGCATGGACGAATCAACCAACATGCACTAATAGAGATAAACTGTATTTTTATAGTCTGATAATGAGGACACGAGGGATTCTTTTCATGTGCGGAACACATCACTAAACATCCACTAATTTAACAGTATTAGGTGCCATATGCTATGACCAGAATCACAACACGCAACATACACATTACCGGTGCCTACAGTGCATGAAAGTGCTTTTAACTGAGAGTGATCTCCTCATTACAGTTCAGTGATGTTTAAATTCAGTGATGTTTAATTTTGTTGTACTTTTGGAGACTTAAAATTGATGTACATGCAAAACTAATGTGTTTTATCCGGCCGACGCAAAACGCAAAAAGCGAAACAAGCTTTATCGGATGAAAAAAATTGCTAATAAAAGAAACTATAACAAAGAATAATAATTGTGATAATGCTAATGACGATGACGATTTTAATACCACTGATGCTAATTATTATTATTATTATTATTATTATTATTATTATTGCAGCTCTGGGAGGCACAGCGAACACACAGAGCATTCAAGCAGCTATTGCAAAAGAAGAAAAGAAAGAAAAAGCTTTCCTGGAATCTTTGAGCAAAAAACTCAAGGACTCGGAGGTATATGCGATATAAACATTGTAATTTGCGAAGATACTTCACTTTGGGATATGGATCTGCAAATAAGTTTCATATATACATACAAATGAATCCAATAAATGAGTGGTTCCTAAACTTTTCGGGCCACCACCCCTTTAGGTATCTTCAGCGCCCCCTACCTTATCCCGTAAAAAGTATTATTCAGCATTAGCGCCCCTCTCGGTAATCCCACCGCCCTCACCCCCCAGGGGGTGGTACCGCCCACTTTGAAAACCAATGCAATAAATGCAGGAAGTAACCAGAATTGTTATAAACAAGACAAAAAAGTACAGATAGGTAGGTGGAATAATGAGCCTCAATTTGTAAAGATTTCATATGTCTGTATGTGTGTATGTAAGTAGGTAGGTGTAACAGGTCAACATTTAATCACGCCAACTTCTAATGAAATTTCGAGAGGGGGATGCCAGTTCATATAATCCTAGATCAGACTGTTTATTCCTTATCATCAAGGCATCAGTGTTAATGCTGGAAGTTTTCCGGAGATTACTCCTCCATATTGCGTTCCTCTACATTATTCCCGGTTTCTGGAATTTTGCTTATGAGCCAAGTTATATGCAACAGAGAATCGGTCTATAAATTCCACACTTCTCTCACGGCATCTAGCGACATACAGGATTGATGGTGATTTTCTTTCGTATTTAGAAGCCAGACACTATAGAACTCACGGTACTAATGATACGGAAAAATGGGAACCAGTCTATAAATGGGTAAAATAGGATTGGTTGATAATGAAAGCTCGATTGTAGTAAAAAGAATCCGTTGAGAGCTTATCCTAGTTGTAACGGAAAAGAGAGACATTGTTTTATTGATGGAATTTCAGTCTTTTAAGAAACTTGAGTTTTGAACACTCATTTCTGAAATTAGCACCTGGCTCATTGGTGCGGAAATGAAAGCACATGTTTCAAACACAAGTAGATAATAAATGCCGCAGCTCATATGGTTTTCTTTGAATAGAAGTTATATTCTAGGATGCCTCTATACTGATAAATATAGGTTTGATCATGAGCAATCAGAAATTTAAAGTTATAAAATTGTTAATATCATGGTGTTTGCATAGGTTTACTATATAGACAGAATTAGTACCGTGAGTCATATTTATTTATGTTCGTGTTCAACAATGGAATCAAACATCATCTAAGGGGAATAACTCATAAGACAACTTCTTAAAATCTTTGTAATGGATTATATCTCTTTATCTTATTGAGATGCACATGGTATGGAAAATCTCCATTATATTTGTTCAGGACTCACCGTAGTATTATTTCAGCGTTCACAGTAAATCTATCGAAAGATCAAGATATTAAAATTCAATAACTCTAAATTTCTAAATGCTCATGATCAAACCTAATAATTCTCAGTACATACCTGTTCTTGTTGTAAGCTTTTATGTGGAGAAACCATCTGTCTTGAGGTACTTTTTTTTTTATCTACATGTGTTCAAAATTCTGCACCTAAAGAATCAGGTGTTAATTTCAGTAATGAGTGTTCCAAACTCAAGTCTGTTAAAAGACTGCAATTCCATCAAGAAAATATTGTCCTTATTTTTTCAGTTGCAAATAGGATAAATTCTCAAAAGAATCTTTTTCTTCACTAGACTTTTACTTCTAATTATGAACCAGACCTGACTAGCCAAAACCATATTTTCTCTGTTTTATCTTCTCACATTTCTAGACAGGTTCCCATTTTTCCGTATAATTAGTTCCGTGAGTCCTTCATTCTCTTATTGAAACTGAAAACATGCAACAGCAAGTTTTTTTTTTCAAGGTCAAGAAAGTAATCTGAATGGTAAATTTACACCTCTAAAATGCAAAGTTCCTTGTTGAATAAATGCTGTGCGTGAACCATTTTAAGGCACACTTTAAAAAGGGCTTCCTTTTTGGTATCGGTTTTTATTCTTGAATATAAACCAGTATGTCAACGTCACAACCTATTGTACGATTAATAACCACCAATATAAACAAGAAAAATGTTTCAAGGCCTTTATTGAATCAACATCATGAGGAATGTCATGTCAATTTTGATATGAATCAGAAGATATAAAACATAAACCGAATCCCCACACCCGAAAACCCCCACACCCGAAAAGATTTTATCTTGACATACTTTAGCACACAGTCAAAAGTCTAAGAGAATACTGTGCGCTGATGACGTCCACAGTCCAGAGAGTCTGGGTTTCTAAATCTGTGTAGCGTACAATCAGAAGAATATAAGTAATTAATGTGATCAGGTGCTGATGTAGCACAGACGCAAGCTTGTCTAAGTGATTAATGTGATCAGGTGCTGATGTAGCACAAGGGCAAGCGAGTCTAAGTGATTAATGTAATCACGTGCAGATGTAGCACACGGGCAAGAGAGTCTAAGTGATTAATGTAATCAGGTGCTAATGTAGCACATAGGCAAGAAAATCTTAGTGATTAATGTGATCAGGTGGTGATGTAGCACACAGACAAGAGAGTCTAAGTGAATAATTTGGTCAGGTGATGTAGTACACAGGCAAGAGAGTGTAAGTGATTAATGTAATCAGATGCTATTGTAGCACATAGGCAAGAGAATCTAAGTAAATAATGTGATCAGATGCTGGTGTAGCAAACATCAAAAAAAAAAAAAAAATCAAGGTGATTAATGTGATCAAGTGCTGATAAAATCAATAATCCAGAGAGAGAGACACTGGTCCACCTGGTTTCGCCTGCACGGGTATGGAAACCGTGACCCTTGTATTACTGGACCAATGCATGTAATATATTCTATTAATGCCTTTTGTTGTACAAAAAAAGTCAATATTTTCCCTCAAACTTAGTTTGTTATTTTGTATGCTGAAAACACATTTTAATCTCAACTATTTCAGATTGGCGGCAAAGTAAAGAGCGTGTCGGGGAAGGCGGAAGAAATGATTGTAAAAGTTGCTAAGGATGAAAATGTTTCCTTCATTGTAATTGGTTGTCATGGGAAAAGCAAACTCAGGCGGACCTTGATGGGTAGCATCAGTGATTACGTCATCCATCATTCTCATGTACCAGTCTTTGTCTGCAGGCATGACAGTCTTCACCATTAGATAGCAGACTGATACTCTCACACTTATATTGGACTCGTGTATTTTGAATGCTTTGTCAAAAAGGAAATTTGAATTGATCATTTTTTATTTGCCGTTGACCTGTTGCAATAAACTAAAACGTTGTCGTTAAAAAATCTCTGTCCCATTTTAGAAACTTTGAAAAATGTTTGACGGTGCTTTTTTAATCGTAAAAGTGAAACAAATTACGTATATAATAAGAAGAAAAATGTAATATTTAACTTTTGAAACATACGATGCAGCGACGTTATATTTTATATGAGAGATAAATGCAGCTGAGTTGCATTCAAATATAGACCTGGAACTGCCGATCAGAGGCCTACACGGGTTTGTGTACAGCAAAATATATAACAGTGGTTTACATCAATTTTAACTGAATTTATTACAACCGCCAGTATCTATAAGCAATTGCACCTGTGTTAAACAACTTCATTGGTCCGTGATCCTTTTGTCGACCTTCGTAAACAGTTCTTCTTAAGAAAATTTTCATTTTATTATTGCCTTTTCCATCGCATGCTAAACGAAAAAACAAAACAAAACAACAACCTAGGACGTTAATAATGGTCATTTTAAACTGCCCCCAAACCCGTGGCTGTTATGTCATTATAACCTGATAATTTCACATTAAATAGATGACGTGTCATCACTAACAACAACGCAAGTGTACTGTGGCGAATTTTGAAGACTTGTTGAAACTTAAGGTTGAATAAATTGTGCTTTGAAGTTATCATTGTCAAGCTTGAAAGGTCTTGAGAAAGTTCACTGATATTTTCTCTTATTTCATCTCTGAAACATACAAGGGTCTACGTTTAAGCTTCAGTAGAACTGACCGAGTCATTGTAACGGTATAGTGACACAGCGTACATAGAATTACAACCGTATCAGTCGGAAGAGGACTTTATGTCAAATAATTGATCTTCAAAGGAAAGCTAATTGCAGCATATTTTAGGCTGGTGAAATCTGATGAAAGACGTGATTATTTGGGCAGAATTTTAGGAACAGTTACTTCTGATTGGTCAGTAAATATTAAGGCGTACACTTTGGGAGACTAGAATTTAGGATACCAACTTGCTCAGAGTTCTTCAGTTCGACTCTTGCCTTGTGAGAAGACGAAAGGTCCAGCTCCGTGGAAACAATAGAATTGTGTTTCCCTCCCTCGTTAATGAATAAAGGTCAGGTAGCTGTCTTGGAAGGAAAAACGACAGCCTATAGAGATTTGAGACACGATTGTGTGGGGAGAAAGAAAGAACAGCATTAAGGTACGCAATTTTAGTTTCCATATAATATTCTATTTCATTTCTTTGGTTTTTGCAAATGTGTTGATATGCTTATGATTCACGCATGTATCATGTATTTATTTCGTAGGACTCTGTTGATATGTTAGAGTGTTATGCAATTTAATTCTTTAATTTTGCAGTTTATTGATAGAATTGACGGATTGCATGTAACCCTTATATTCAATGCGTCATATTTTCTTATGATATATGAATTGATCTCCTGTGTAGGATGATATTGTTGTAATGAGTTAATGACAATTGTATATTTATATATGATTTCGTAATGCTTAAATGATCTTGCAGGTTATTGGTTATTGTAGCTAGATTTAGTGAATATTATGCCATAAGTAATTGAACATTTATCTTATTGGACAGAATTGACTAGTCAAATGTAAATAAGACGTCTTGTAATGTATGCTGGTATATACGGCCGCATGTGTCTGTAGAGAACACGTGGTAATTCCTATTTAACTGCTATGCGGCGAGGGCAATGAACTTCAAGCTAAGGTCATTTGTACTAATATAACAGTGTATCTTACCGAAATACGGAAATCCGTAAGGACAGGTATTTGTTAAGATCACATTATGTCAGAATTTATGCAGTGTGAATAGCTAATCTGAATACGAACAATGAGAGTTTATATATATATATATATATATATATATATATATATATATATATATATATATATATATATATATATATATATATATATATATATATATATATATACAGGGAAGTGGGTGAAAACATAACTAGCTCCCGTAATACTCTCGTATTTAAGGAAGCAGCTTTATACCGAGAAAGGCAGAAAGGAGAAAGAAAGGAGAAGAGAAGTAAAAGGAAAACCCGATGAGTCAGGGGGAAATCCGCATCTAAGAGAGGTCGAAATAATCAGGGGTCAGAAAGAGGACCAAAGCGCACGCATTAGACGTGGAAACAAGACAAGAGGAGACAGACGCCAGGTGATGCTGTCAAGCGTGGAATTGTGCTCATTAATTCAGCACTCGTAATATGATGTAAATTGAACACTGCGACTAAATTCTATCAATGTAAATCTGTTGGATTGAAAAGTGAAATGTTGGTTATGTATTAATTGAAAGTGAAATTTTTGGTTATGTATTAATTGATTACATTTATTTTAGCAAATCTGTTGGCTTGAAAGTGAAATTTTGGTTATGTATTAATTGATTAAATTTATTTTTATTTATTGGAAAAGGGGGCTCGTAGTTGTTTATTTCTTTCAATAGCCTTGTTCAGCTATCTGTTAACGTTCCATCTATCCGTCCACACTGGGCAAATACACCGTGGGAGGTCATTCCCTAGTTAACGAACGCCAAATCAATTAAGGAGGCTTTAATGTTTAAAGCCCCCCCCCCCCGTTACAGCAAGCAATAGTTGCAGATAACTGAAATTGAAAGATTTCTGTAATTTTTATCATGAAAAATGGTCAAGAATGGCATTAAATGTGCAGATATTTGATTGGGACCCCGGGTGGCATAACGAGTTTACCCCGTGTTCTTCGGGCATGGATTTGACCACGTTCATAGTAAAAATGGTGCTGTTTTTCTCTGTATCGATACAATGCATAGGAGCCTTGTACGCAGTCTTCAGCTGTCGAGATACGTGAAAATGTAAAACTTTATTCTTTCTTGCTATCCTTTCCTTGTGGGAAAATAATGCATATCTTAAATGTTTCGGAATTTCTTAGAGAGTTTCTTGAAGGTCAGACCTATGTTAGATAGCGACATGACATCGGATGGAATATAAGTCTGTTTCAGGTTAGACAGACACATGCACGAACGTAGTTATTATATTAATAATCTAGTAGTCATTTTTTTGAAAATATGGTTTAATGAGTAGCGAGCGAAGTCAGTTCATCTGCATACACGCAATGTATATTACTGTATTCGTATATGAGCTCATTTTTAGATTTGCCTCAGGTATTACACCGCTCATTGATTTGTACGGTTAAGTTGGTTCAGCGGATGATACTGGTCGACTTAGTGTGAAGGGCCAAACGTTCTGGACCAACGTGTCCGCGGAGTAGTGTGTGTTTTGGATTTGGATTTTTTTTTAAAACTTAGCTTTAACAATATTTCAGTGACATCCCTACGATGTCTGCAGTGTGGCAGTTTATAGTGATGTCTAGCACTGGGGCATAATGTCGCATACATGTAAGTATCATGTCCCAGCCAGTCACATTATCCTGACACCAGGCCGACCAGTCCTAACACTAACTTCTTAATGCTGAGCGCCTAGCGAGGCAGCTGTAGGTACCATTTTTATAAGTCTTTGGTATGACTCGGCCGGGGTTCGAACCCGCGACCTCCCGCATCCGAGTCAGACGCTCTAACCACTAGGCCACCGGAGCGGTCTGCGGAGTAGTGAGGTTCCAGTTTGATCCTTCAGTGGGCCGAGAAGAGTGGACCACATGAGATCATTCAGTCTTCAACCATTCACTGGGATTGGTGGATTGGGAATACTCATGTTCATTGTCCGTCATGTTGATGGACAGTATATTGGGTTTTCTACCAAACATTCAGTGTCATTAAATGTATGCCAATCTCTTTCACAATCATACTTGCTGATGAACGATACATTAATCACATTTGTTGACAAATCATTACATTAATCGTATCTATTGATAAATCGATAAACTGATTACATTATTTGTTAAATGCATATATTAAATATATATGTGGATAAATCTATACATTGATAAGATATGTAGTTAATTCCATGTTTGTGATATCTGTTAATGAACTGTGCTTTTGATCGCATCCACTGAAGAACGTTACCATTTTCTTATATCCCTTTATACGCTTTGTTTGCATGTATACGGTAGTGTTTCAGTTGTTTACTTTAGTGGTGGAAGGGTGTGATATCGGGTGTGTCAGATTAAATTACCATTGTATTGCATTATAAATAAACATCTCCTTCACGTGTCTTTTATATTCATCTATCCAATCCCACCCGGTCCCATTCTGTTACAATAAGGAGAAAATATATCTTGCACGTTATTTTTATATCAATCTTGTTTTGCAGATAATTGAATGGGTTGTTAACGTTATTAACAAATACAATTATGGCATTTTACTAAACTACTATGGACAACTTTAAAAATTTCTTGTATTTTGTCAGCACATATAGAACTAACAATATGTTTAAGCCGATGTATAATTGACGATTCAGTGAAATAGAGTACTGTGGCTAACATTATGAAAAGTTTCGTGAAATTTTGGCTGTGTGAACTAATTAGAAAAAAATGTTTTCTTGTCGTGGCTTATTTTTATGTGGGTTATATATATGAGACTTATTTTTATGTCGGTTATATTTATGTGGCTAATTTTTATGTGGGTTATATTTATGTGGCTTATTTTTTGTGGCTTATTTTTATGATGAAGATGGGTTATGGGTTATCATGTAACATTCCAAGTTTGATAAATTAGGTCGATTCTTCAAGAGTTGATTGAGGAAAGAAAATATACAGACTGTAACGCTTCTGTTAAATAGTGACAATAATGCTACAACGATACTATTCAGTTCTTTGTACAGGTCAACTATTTACTCGGCAAGTTGAGTGAAATAAAAACTGTTACCTTGCGGAAAGACTTTTCTCTGCTTGACATGAATCGTTATATCCGACCTGGCAGAAGGCATTTCCCCATACTTGACAAGAATAGTTACATTTGTCCTGGCAGAGGCAATTTCTCCACCTGAAAAGAACTGTTACATCTGTCCTGGCAGGAGGAATTTTTGTTACAAGTACAGTTACGTCTGTCCGGGCAGAGGGAATTTTCCCTGTTTGACAAGAATCGTTACATCTGTCTGGCGCCTTTTCTCTACTTGACAAAGAGTCATTACATCCGTCCGGGCAGAGGGCATTTACACTGCTTGGCAAGAATCGTTACATCTGTCCTGTCGGAGGACTTTTTCTCTGCTTGACAAGAGTCGTTACATATGTCCAGACAAAGGGCATTTAATCTTCTTGACAAATATCTTTATCTGTCCTGGAGTAAGGCCTTTTCTCTGCTTGACAAGTGTCGTTACACCTGTCCAGGCAGAGGGCATTTACACGGTTTGACAAATATCGTTACCGATGTCCTAGGGTAGTCCTTTTCTCTACTTGATAAGATTCGTTATCTGTCCGGAAAGACGGCATTTACTCTTATTGACAAATATCGTTACACATGTCTTGGAGTATGGCCTTTTCTCTACTTGACAAGAATTGCTACTTGGACTCATTTTACATACGACAAAAAAAATCCCAACCCTGCTTTTACATTTTGGCATTTAGGGATGTCAGTCAGGTGAACAATCTTTGTCCTACTTGCGCCTGTTGTTTCTCATAATTCTAATTAGGGTTTTGCTATAAATAATCCATTAGTGATTAATTGGTCTCATGACAGCTGTCATTGCCAGGTTGTCCACATATGTCTTATACATGCATTTCTTTCTGATAATTTTCATTTTAAAAAATACAACATCACTCGTGACAAAAAAGCAATAACAACAACAGAAAACAAAAACATGTAACTTATGTGTCTTTTCTCGCACTTTTAGTATTTGTTCACTTAACTGTGTTGTTTACAAGATGAAATGTATGTTGTACATATGTGTCACACATGTAAGGTTATATCATTTGAGGTACTTAAGGAATGCATCTAAACTAGATGTTTCACGTAATGGAACCGTCTTTTACAGCTAGTTAAGCCATTCTGTCAGGTCTGAATTTAATGATTGTTTAAGTCATATCTAAAAGGAGACAACATACTCAAAATTGATCATAATTGGTTTACATATTAAATTCATTTGTTTCTAACATAATTTAATAATGTATGCGTTGTCACATGTCTTTCGGTTCTATTCTTAAAATTCACATATCTGGAACCATATTTGTGATACATATGAAAATCCAGTGGCGTAGCTTGGGGAGGGCGAGGGGGGGGGGACAGTTGTCCCCGGGCGCCATGAGCCAGCGGTGCCAAAAATGAGGAAAATACAACTATTCGTTATCTCAGATGCACTCGAAGGGGGCGCCAAGTTTATATTTTGTCCCCGGGCGCTAAGTACCGGGGGCGCCAAGTTTATGTTTTGTCCCGGGGCGCTAAGTACCTCGCTACGTCACTGTGAAAATCATATATGCCACATATGTAGAAAATGTGCTGTGTAGAATCTCTTAAAATTTCAGACATTGTTCTGAGGTATAGATTTTACGAGGCCAAGGACTTTTCAAGCACTTAGACAATGCCGATCGTTAATATATTTATCTTGTGATGGCAGTTTATAGTGATGTCTAGCACTGGGGCATTATGCCGCAGACATGTAGCATCATGTCCCACCCAGTCACAAGATCGTGACACCAGGCCGACCAGTCCTAACACTAACCTCTTAATGTTGAGAGCCAAACGAGGCAGCTGCTAGTAATCTTGTGATGGAAAGAGCCTATTTATGCGAAATGTTTCTGCTGTTACTATGTAGATTTAGCGCGTTGTTTCAAACAGCTTCTCTTTCTCATAGTGTGCGTCTGTCTGTGCGAGATGTATGCATGTGCATGTGTGTGTGTGTGTGTGTGTGTGTGTGTGTGAGAGAGAGAGAGAGAGAGAGAGAGAGAGAGAGAGAGAGAGTCGGGTTATGAAAGAAAAGTTTTAATTTATTTAAAGATTGATCAAATTTTAATTTTAATATTTGGAGAAAGAGAGATAAGCCCTCCATCTCTTATTTTTATATCCTTAAGTCCTTTCGATGCAACAATTAAGAGACCATCACGTACCTGTTCACGCAAAGTAAAAATAATATTTACATACTTTACGATCTTCCCATTAGGAGAACACTATCAGATTTCAACTACTATGAGATTAACACAGACGAAATATCTGTGAGACGAACATTAAGACGTATAAATGTTCTTTATTGCTCTAAAATACTCTAAAATGTCTTGCCACATCTGAGCAATATTCATACAGAGCTCATCACTTAACTGACGGACTGAATTTTAATTTGTATGACTGCGTTAATAACACATTAGGTCTGCAGCCATTTCCGTAAACGTGTTAACTCCCATTAATCTGAACTCTTCGGTTTCAAAATACAACCTAACTACGCATGCGTGATATAATGCTACCACTTTCAGGGGCGACTTGCGTCACGATTGGCCTCAGACCATAATTGTTTTTCTTCTATTGTATGTATACACTTTCAACAGTATGCCACTTTTACCAGAGCTTCTAGACATTAATCGACTTTAGTTCAATAAATCCTGCATGCTTTCATCATAGGATGATCGGCCTATTTTTGTGCATTACTGATTATTAAGAAACTGACGTAGAGGAAGTAACAAGGACATTTTACATCCTAAGGGAGCGCTCTACAGATATTACGTACTTCTGAGAGAGTTACACGCGTAAGGTGAATTTGTTTGCATTAGCGACATAGACAATGGAGATAATGTTGGCATACCTTTATGACTCTTTCACGTACTGTGGCTAAAATTTCTGCATATATTGTACTAGCAGAAAATGTACAAGATCTAAGCACATAACTGACCAAAATAGATGCTCATGTGCTGGAAAAATCAAACTGAATTATTCCAAAGCACACTAACTTTAGCAGTGATTAAAATAGGTTGGATTAAGAAGCAAAAGCTTCTGAAAGTGCGATGAAGGAATTACAAAATATATACAAAGTTATAAAGGTTATCGGCTTGTACATTTACAATTTACCTTTGAGGTCAGGAAGTGAAAATTACCAAGCGGAGCTATTAGCTTTTGATAGGTGCACATTTGAAGTAATGCCAAGCTGTATACTCTGTAACATAACCCAAATTATACCCATCAATCATACACCAATATAAAGTGAATTAAAAGTTCCTTTAACAATGCCTAAGATATAGAAAGTCTTTCTCTTAGTAAGCCAGGACAACCAGTGAGGAAAAATTGGGAAATTCTTTTTCTTTAAAAATCAAGCAAAATGCTACCTAAACAACAAGGAATACAAATACAAAGTTTCAAATCTACCTTGTTATAAGTATTACAATATAGTTCTCTACCAGATAAGTCAGTATAATGCATTCTGAAAAGAGAGGGTGGGGGTGGGTGGCAGTTAGTTTACACTTTTTTTGCAGTAAATCCCAATCAAACTAAAATACCTTCAAGAAAGGCATATTTTAAATGTACTCAGTAAATATTGTCAATTTTTATACACTACTAAACAAATTTGTAGCAATTTGAAAGGATGTACTGTTAGTATTCGGCAAGGTGCAATTTGAGACCTGATGTGCTCACAAGTGAGAAATTCAATTTGTAATAGCTTTTTCATTTATCCGAATTATTTTATTCAGTAAAATTTGATTTGAAATTTGCAATAATATGTATCAAAAAATTTTATTCAAAAGAGCTCATGACAGTAAATATATTTTGTAAAAAAATGTTTGTAAAAGTGTGAAACAAATTTTATTTTTAATTATAATAAAATTTAAAGTCATCAAATTGCTACAGTTTAGAGACAGACAATTTGACACAAATCGGCTGAGCACAGTAGTCAGTCAAGTACAGGTTTAGATAGGGTATTACACCTAGTGGCAGTGGGATATGACAACTCCCTGCAGAATACCAGGACAAAAACTTAATACACCTAAATCAGCAGATACTGGACATGGCAATAAACAAATACCTACACTTGACATGTGTTAGTTGCAAGGTGTCAAGGATATATCTAGTTGTCATGGTAAATGACAGGATACGAAACATTACATATAAGAATGGGAGCTCCCCAAAAGTTTATCGGATTAATGCAAAGCGTAGTACTGAATGCAACAATAAACGGTGACCATAAGAAAAGAAAACACCGGAGGTAATTCTCCTTGGAATAAGTGCATTATGGGTACTCTTTGCAATGAGGACTCACTGACTGCCTCTGTTGCACCACAGCCCAGAATGAGTGAGGCTAAATTTTCCATGGTAATCGCGTGAAATGCTGATAAAGACTCTGTATCAACACCAGACTGAGGGTACATGCAGATCTCTTCAACTGCTGAAGTTTGTTCCCATTACCGGGTCATACCTAAAATTGACAACAAAATGACAGGACTTTGGAGGCACGAGACTAGTGGATAATGACAAAATGGCAGATGCATGGAATACATCTCTGAAGATTCACCACCAAGCATACACCCACTGCAATGATCCGGAAATGCAGATTGCAAAGAAGATGAAAGAGGGAGTCTGCTGGAAAATAACACTAACGTTAGTAAGGTATGACGTACAAGCACATGAATCTAAGCTATATCAGGAAGTGAAGACAGACAAGCGAGGACCAATCCTTGCCACACGAAATATTGGACTTGCCGGTTTTCAGGACACACCTTATTATGGCTAACATGGATATGCCACCCCCATCCAGAAGCAACATGCAGCGGACATCTAATGTGGTGGCCAAGAATGTATCAGAGTTAAATTAAAGGACTATGGTTGATAAAGTAGAATTATTTTAAAATATTAATGTGATGTATGGAAATGAACCCAGTACTAAAACATGACAATAAATAGCGGGCACAATTGAACAATAACAGAAAGTAGTAAAAAGCCCGGCTAGAATGCTTCACATGCTGTTGATATTGAAAGTGTTACTATGGCAGACAAGATGTTTATCATCAGTGCTTGCTTCCAAAATAAACGAACTGGAGCTTGGCTGTAGGGACAAGGAATGGATTTGCAATGTCCAGGTAGTGTGCAGCAATCTTATCGCCCTCTGCTCAGCTGTCAGAGGATGATTTTCACTAACAAAACATGCCACCACAGATGAAGCTGCAAGAAGAGCTCAAGAAAAAGACCATGCCCTCTAAGCTCTTGATCCCATGTGAGGAGGGCAGCGGAAGGCTGACCCAGTTAATTTGGGACAAGCTCAAATTCGACACTGTAAAAAGACAAATGTTTGATTGTTTCCTGGAACAACTGGTGCAGAAAAGCCGGGAAGCATAGAAGGCCCTGCGCCAGGATGTAATATATAAATCTAATATGATTGTAAAGGAGCAAATGAAACAGCATGCCGGTGATACTACTACTCTTAGTAACACTTACCAAAGTTCTTGAATCCACTTTGCTGTGCTATAGATGAGGTAGTTCACGATGTGCTAGATACTCTGTTGTGTGTGGTGGAGGTGTAACCAGCAATTGGTGGTATCGTTACAAGTATCTCAGACCTCCCAAAATCACTGAGATGGAATTTGACAGTGTTACTTCTTGAAATTTTGAAAATGAAAATGAGTGTATCAGCAAGTGAAGAAATGAAACTGTATGCTGATATGCAGAAATGTGAAGCAATTAATAGATCACTGAGTATTTCATTAACAAGACCTGTGAACTCTGTAGTGTTATCTATATTTAATTTGTATTGTGTAATTGGTTTTTGTCCATCATTATGTGTTATGTATATTTAATTTATATTGTTTGATTGAACTATGTCCTAAACGGAGTGAAGGAGTTGGGCCTACCTGACTAATGCTTTGGTTATAAGCAAAATATTACGTAGCTAATTCTTATCTATGATTTTTAATATATGTTGAGATCATTATTACCTTGATTTAAACATGTTCATTTTGCCTTTGACCTTGGAAGTTTCTAGAAGAAATCTTGTTTATGAATTTGATGAGAAAATTACCCTCATCCTGGTTCTGATATTGTGTCTTACTTTTTATATAAAGGAGAAGTAAATAGAAAGTCTTCATTCATATCTTAACATCCAAAGTGGAATCAATCTTTTAGACGTGTTCAGATAATATTTGAGAGGATTTATCTGTTTAAATTATTCACTGGAATTACAAAGTGCTCAACAATACTTTGGTACTAAATCACTATTTTAGGATTATTGTCGATTCCTTTGGAGACATTTCGGGTATTATCATTGTGAGATATAAAGACTGTTAGCACATCAACACTATTCAATGATATTGGTACATCCGTACTTTCCAATATTGGAATTCATTCGAAACACCACTGAAATTCATTCGGAATACCCTATATTTTTTTACTTGTGATATGACGCTTAGGACTATTTGGGATTTATTTCATAATGCTGTAAGTTCTAATTAAATTTTCAATTCGTATTATAGGGAGATAAATTATTTGTTGAACTTCACTAAACTTGTTGACTTTTCTGTTATTTGGTTTAAGACCATGGAATCGTAACTCTAGGAAGACAGTTGGCACAGCTTCGTCGACCTTTCACAGATTGAATAACAAACCTGAAACTATCAGCTATTATACAATGAGAGGATTCTGGTGTGGAAATTTCATCATGTGCAAAACATGCACTATATTAAATGGGTAGGGAAGCTGAATTTCAAAAGTCGCATTAAAAGAGATCAGATATTGTGAAAGTGTAAAGTTATTCAGCAGGGAAATAAGATTTATGAACATTTGCAAACAGATTACACCAAGGGACAGTTGAGCCCCAAAATCTCAACAAGTTCTCAAGGAATGCATAGTTCAGATCACACCTATTCAATGTGAGGGCGGATGATTCTGTGGACTATTGTCAAATTACTCTTTAAGATAAATACATCATAACATTTTCAATATTTCTAGTATTATTTATAAGTTAAAGGTCTTTAATTTACGTGTTTCAGTGTGATGATAATTGAAATATTTATGAATTTTATACTGCTGCATGAAAAGCAATGTCATTATGAATAAATGCTATTTCTACGTTTTTATACGAAGTAGGCGTGGAAAATATTGCCCATGCCCCTTGCAAACACCTCTGTTCCACATTTAATTGTCTCTGCATTCACTACACGTGTCCCAGCAAACAAGTGAACAAAGAATTATGAGAGATGATTCACATCCTGGTTCCATCCTCTCATTAAAGACCATACAAATGAACCTGTCAGTATTTACTCTATGTTATTTGCAAGGTATTGGTGACTTAAAGGTTAAAGGACCATGACCACTAGACTTTACAGGCCTGGCCAAGATAAAACATTGTAAATTGGGACACACTGTGTGCCAAACCAAGTTCCCTGTATTTCTTAAAAAGCCATCCAATTTGGACTCTCAGCAGGATAAAAAGATGAAAACGAGGCTAATGACACTGAATAAGAAAATAAACTATGATCTCTGATCTCATCATGTTACAAATTGACTGATACAATGCTGAAAATTAAAATTAATGTAAAATAAGTAAACTTAATGTGTGAATTTATTTTGTGGCATTAAATTTTTCTTATTTTCCTATTATGTAAAGGATGCACTACATATGCGTGAAATTTCAGTTAAGTATAAGCACTTGTCTCAAAATTAGATCAAACAGACTTATCCCACTCACCCACCCCCATCAAAAAGAACTGCCGATACGGTCCTCAGACCACAATTATTTTTCTTCTATTTTATGTCTAAGCATTCAACTCTATGCCACTTTTACCATCTCGCTTTTTTGGAACAAATGAATCAACCTTAGTTCTATAAATTCTGCAAGATTTTATCATAGGTTGGCCGGCTCGTTTTTGTGTATTACAAACGTAAACAAAATGACGTAGAGGAAGTAAACAAAAAGCGTCTACATGAATCCGGGAAGTAGTGGCAGTTTACATCCTACAGTTTTCATTAAACAACAAGGAAATGCAACTTTCTATTCAATTCAATAAGATATCAATCCTACCCTTTCATAATTATTAGAATAGGTGACTTTACCACACCAGTCATTGGCAAACATATCATGCTAACAAGGCATTATATCTTCAGAATATCTTCCTGATTTTCGTCAACCTCAAAGGGGTGAGTGGTAATTGTCCTTTGACGGAAATTATTTATTCTGTAACGTCTCAACATTTGATTGTCAGTACTGAACTTTCCAGTGTGTTCTAATCAATCATATGCTATTATGAAGTATATTCAAAGATGAATGACGATGTACTTGTTAATGGTCAACCGGCTTTTTTTGGGAGAGACTGAGCTGTAAACAAAGCCGCATGCCATGTGTTAAATATTTCACTTCTGGGTATGCATCGATACCAGATTATTTACTCTGCAATGTTGCCAAAATACACACAGACCATCACACAATGAATTAACAACTTTCTTTAAGCGTTTCTTTCCTAAATCTAAGTCAAGGATCACCATTAAAAAAAAAAAGAGAGGGTAAAATACTCTAAAATAGACTGGGATGAATTCATGGTTACTGTCTTGGAAGCAATAATTGTGATCCATAATTCTATAGAACAATTTTGTCAAAATTTTATATTTGCATCCCTCATATATTTCAATTTTACTCAAATAATCTTTTGGATTTGCATGGCAAACAAAGACTGCGACAACTGTTAGACAGTGTACAGTGTTGGTGTTCAGAAGGCGGAATTTTTGGACCAGATACCTCTGACAATTCAAAACTATATTTGCCGTATCATCATTATTATAGAAAGTTTTCAATACAGAAAAAAAAATCTTTCTAATACAATTTAATTTCTACCTGAAAATATGTTGTGAACATTCCCATACATTTCAAGCAGGCATTGTGCAAGAAGAGGGACAAATAACGTCAACTTTTTGTTATTACAAAGATTTGTATGTTAATTAATACAATAAAAAAAATTAAGTATAACTTCAAACTTTCTTTTGTTTTGTTTATTAAAACTAAATCTTTCGTTACGTATTCGCACGTTTTACATGTTTATATTGTACATGTAAAATTGTCAGGTAAGAATAAAAGACCTTGTACCTTTTCTGACATAAGATAAAAACTTGTTTTATTTATTATCAAATAATAATTTAATTATGTGCATGGTGCATGATAGGTTTACAAATTTAAAATCATGACAAGGTCAGTTCACTTTACATAAGTAATTAACACTAATCGGCTAAACTGATATGAATAAATTTGCTGACCGATCCATGAAACCCCAGCCCTCACAAATCCGTTTGATCAGTACAACTTTATTTGTGACGGATGTTGCTAATAAAACAGGTAATGACTTATCCATTCATCATTAATTGATTTATTTATTGTGTTTATTGAGTGCCTGCCGTGTACCGTGCACTGTGCATGGTACAACGAATGACAGTGTAGGGAAACTGTCACGTGTTCTTCCATGCACCAAGTAAATAAAGGTAATGTTAAGAACAGAATATCTCTGTATAACGCGACCGCACCAATAAGGCGGTCCACCTTTACGGCTTCCATGAACAACATCATTACTTCACCCTAATATTCATTATATAAGGGAATAAGTAATATTGATAACTTTTATGGTGTGCTATAATGAAGTGCATTATAACGAGAGAGATCTTATATAGATTTTACTTTTTAAATGAGAGTAACTTATATGCGAGAACAAACTTACAAATATTCATAAAATTATCAAAACTTTTTGCAAACTAATTCACAGGTCAGAACCATACATATTCTATATTTTCTTAATATTATATGAATAATGACTATGCAAGAACTGATCATGTATATATTTATACTTGTATATAACTTATCTTCTTGAGGTCAGAAGACAATGTTGATTGCTAAAATGTCTCGGTCAAAGGGGAGACGTCTCTGATGGGGTGGGGGACAGCGTTCAACAACTTTCAGCTTCCTACTGAATATCCACATATTTTATTGTTATAAATCTTACAGGAAAATGTTCTATTGAATCAATACTGTTCAAACCAAAGTTACGCATAGATTCTTCATACAGTGTGTCTATTTATAACGAGTAGGTGAAACAAAAGTCACTAAAAAGCTATTTTGATAGATCTCGATGGACATATGTGTGTGTGTGTGTGTGTGTGTGTGTGTGTGTGTGTGTGTGTGTGTGTGTGTGATTTGGATTTTTAACTTAGCTTTAAAAATGTTTCAGTCATATTGCTACGATGTCTGCAGTGGGGCAGTTTACAGTGATGTCAAGCACTGGGGTTTCATGCCGCAGACATGTAGCATGATGTCCCACCCAATCACATTATCCTGACACCAGGCCGACCAGTCCTAACACTAACCTCTTCATGCTGAGCGCCAAGCGAGGCAGCTGTTAGTGCCATTTTTATAAGTCTTTGGTATGTCTCTGCCGGGGTTCAAACCCGCGACCTCGCGCATCCGAGGCGGACGCTCTAACCACTAGGCCACCGGAGAGGTTTCTCGATGGAGATCAAAACAAATGTCTTTCAGGATGCTATATCATGTAATAAAGGAACGAACTATTTCATTATTCAGATAGTAAGTTGAGGAAAAGACTATTTCTTGACACAAATGTCTGATCGTGTAAAGTAAATAAAAATAAATAAATAAATAAAATGAAAACCGATTGATACGTGTTATTTTAGTAATCTTTGAAGCCTATATGCTGGGTAAAATGGACATATATATATATATATATATATATATATATATATATATATATATATATATATATATATATATATATATATATATATATATATATATATATATATATATATATATATAGTGTTAAAAGTACCGTTAAGAACCTACAAATCGAACTTAATAAATGTGTGTAATATATTTGAAGTATATAGTACAAATGCACCCGGATTTTATATGTATGGACTAGTAAATATATAGCGGGGTGCAGTGGAATGTTTAATTATGCTTCGTTTGACAGAGGTCGTCCGATACGGATGGATAGAGCAGGTTAGTCCATCTGTTACGTGCAGGTCAACATATGCTAAAAGTTTATTCTCTTCCTGTTCTCTTTTATTTATTTCTAAAAGGTCTGTCACATGAATGGGTTAGACTCAATCGTTATATTTAAAGTATTTTATGCTCGCACAATCAGATTAATTGCCTGTTTTTTTTGTTGTTGTTTTTTTTTTTTGTCATGTTGCAGCTTGCTTTGGAAAGCAAACACCTATTGAAAACGTAAACAATGAGCAATACTGGATAGTGCGTTGTCTAGTTCGTTTTAAATGAGGAGATGAACCAAATACAGCTCGAGGACAGAGAAAGGTGTATGTTGGTTAGTAAAGGTCCAAGACGGACACGCCCTTACTAGCAATGTTTTTCGCTTAACAGTCTATCATCATGACGGATTGGAAAAGATGCGTGTTTTTACTTCTAATGTGTAAGTCTATATGATAAGTATTTTATATATTTATCAAATCGAATTTTATGTACTGATATTCAATATATAAATCATAAGATCAAATTTCTTTTCCATATCGTCCCAGCCACACGTGGTGCGTCAAAATTACCTCACCTAACTGTGTTAGACCATTGCAGTCATTTTCCATGTACATTAACATATTTAAGCAAAAGTTATTTACCGCTGAGAATTCAAGTTAAGATTTTTTTTCACTCTACGGAGGATTTGCTATACTAATCATCCGAGTCTAACTAAAAGAAGAGAATACTTGTATCTAATGCCGGTATTTAATGCTAAGTTACCGAAAGCTAGTATTTTTTGGATATAAAATGTGGCGAATTTGTTCAAAACCGTTTGTTATGAAGTTTGGCTTGCTTATTTTAACGACTGCATGTCTGTTGCTTACGCTATTTAAGATCGCAAATTTTTATGGTATTTGTTTTTGCGATCGCACTCAAACATAAATTGTGTCATATCTTTTGTTCGCATCGCTTTAATAATGCGTATAGTTTGAATGAATGCGTCGCTTTTATTCTCTTCAAGAAGTTAAACCCATACGCATAAAATCTGTTTTCAGTAGACGAACCCCACATTTGCTTGACCCCACATAGGGTTGGGGTCGCGATGGGCGGGGAAGGGAGAGGGGGGAACAATGCACATTTAATTGGGTAGAAAATATCATATTGCAGAATACTGCTGAGGCGCACAAGGCCGCCCACACTTTGTTTTTCTTTAACCTCAAGATAATTTTTTTCTCAACTTATGTAATGAAAATAATAGGTTCTTTTTCCCCATAATCAATGCTTTTCGACGGATGGACTTTTTATGAAGAAACGTCATCATCATCATCATCATCATCATCATAATCATTATTATTATTATTATTATTATTATTATTATTGTTGTTGTTGTTGTTGTTGTTGTTGTTGTTGCTATTATTGTAAAATCATCAAACTACGGGAGTGGTTGACTTGTAAACTTAAATGATTATTACTTTAAAATCACTGAATTATTTGTTAACTGACAACTATCAAAACCTGTCAGACTGTCGGCAAAAGCGCAGATCCAATGCATTGTTATATCAATTTAAATTATGGTAACTACTCGCATAAGTGGACAATAATCAACATATCATTTAAAATAAACAAAACTGTCCCTATCCAGCGTTTGGTTATCAAGACAATCCATATTGAAAAAGATAATCAAGTTAATCATATCTTCAAAACTGCGTGTCAAAATGTGGAAGAAGGAGTGCGCACTTCCGTGAGTAAACAATAAACAAGGACATTATTTATGCACTATTGCGTGGTGTTAATTAACAGTGACGTGCCTCGCAATGGATATCCATAGCTTTAACACATGCATATTGCCGTGTCGGATCATACAAAAGCTATTTTGAGCTAGTGGAGTGATATTTATGAACTGTGAGACATAAGCAAAGTGTGTGTGTGTGTGTGTGTGTGTGTGTGTGTGTGTGTGTGTGATTTGGATTTTTAACGTAGCTTTAACAATTTTTCAGTCATATCGCTACGATGTCTGCAGTGTGGCAGATTATAGTGATGCCTAGCACTGGGTCATATGCGGCAGACATGTAGCATGATGTCCCACCCAATCACATTATCCTGACACCAGGTCGACCAGTCCTAACACTAACCTCTTAATGCTTAGCGTCTAGCGAGGCAGCTGCTAGTACCATATTTATAAGTCTTTGGTATGACTCGGCAGGGGTTCAAACCCGCGACGTCCCGTATCCGAGGCGGGCGATCTAACAGCAAAAAACGTAATAAGCCCTTTGGCGCAGTGCCGGATTACCTATTAAGGACACTAAACACATGCTTAGGGCACTAGTCCAACAGGGGCATAAAAAAAATCAAATTAATTGTTGATGATGAAATAAAATGAATTATATTTAACCATTTCGATCTGCATGAAAGAGTATTTTGATTTGCAGTAATGGTAACACTCCTATTTTCCCACATTTCTAGCTTCTAATATTTTTTTTTTTAGTTTCACATTTTGTAAGGGGGTGGGGGTAGGCATCATAATATTTTCAGTGCCTAGGGCCCTGGAAGGCCTTAATGCGGCCCTACCTTTGTGGCCAACCAGAGGACAAGTTGTTGGAAATAAAGGTGTGAACGATGTAAAGATGGCATGTAGCAGGGAAATAATAGCACTGCATTTATCGTATTTTCAACGTAGCGTTAACAATTTTAGTCATATCGCTACGATATCTGCAGTGTGGCAGTTTATTGCGATGTCGAGCATTGGGGTATCATGCCGCAGACATGTAGCGTCATGTCTCACCCAATCATACTGTCCTGATACCAGGCCGACCAGTCCTAACACTAAGCTCTTAATGCTGAGCGCCAAGCAGCAGCTGCTAGTACCAGTTTTACGTCTTTGGTATGAACCCGCGACCTCCCGCATCCGAGGCGGATGCTCTAACCACTTAGGCCACAGGAGCGTAATAGCACTGCCAAGCACCATAGTAAAATGACATAGGGGAAAGCCCTCAGGTTCACAAAATGTTTCACATTATGGCTAGTTCAAGCTACATTTTTATAGCGGATGAAGAACGATAATTTACATACAAGTGGTTGGAAAATAACGGCATTCATTTAGTTGAAGCTTAATGTTATAAAATTGGGCTTTCGTTTGAAGACATACAAAGTAATAAAAGGCAGCAGTGTTTGAATTCAAATGGGAGTTCAAGATGAGAGCACTGCGAGAGTACAGAATATATAGTCAGAACCAACAGTGAAAAATAACCAGGATAATATTTCGCTTCGCTCACTAGTAAATACAAATATAATTCGTTTTGACATATTAAAACTCCAGTTAAATAAATATATTCACTACTCTATTGCAGCCACTACTATTGTGCTGTTTAAAATCGTAATAGTTCCGTAAATGATGATAAAATACCGCCTGCTCAAATTTGACAGGCAAAAACATTACGTCAATAGTAGGAACGTCATTGTGGCGTAAATGTAAGAACATGAGAAAACCGATCGATAACTCTGTGGTTCGAAAATGTGCAGAGGTGACAAAATTGGTTACATTGTGAAGTACATCATAGCTTAAAGCTGTGACGATTTTCGATATAACATGATTTCCACGTGCTTTCAACGTCAAAGGAAACAAAAACAGTGATGTAATTAAATAATAACTTATTATTTAACTTATGACACGATTTTGACTTTCGTCTTAGTCACAATTTATAAAACAACAACAACAACAACAACAACAACAACAATAATAATAATAATAATAATAATAATAATAATCGTAATATCTAACGAGGATCATACATTTGGTCCCGAAAGACCCAACTGGCATGTGGTCCTTAATTGTTGTAACAGGTTTTGTTTTAAAAAATGAAATACGTTAATAAACACACTCAAATATGTCCGCACACGTACTCATAGAGTTAAAATTAATTAATACACGTACTCATAGAGTTAAAATGAATTAAAACACGTAACTACAGTGGTCAACAGGTACATATAGGAACAATATACTATACACAGGTATTCACATTTCAGTCTGTCAGAAACCGGATATATATATATATATATATATATATATATATATATATATATATATATATATATACATACATACATACATACATACATACATACATACATGTGTGTGTGTATGTATACATAATATAAAGAGTGCGCCTATTATATCTGGACACAGAGATTACATTTTTTATTGGGAGGCCTAATAGATCATTCAAACTGGTCAATACAAATTTCTTTAAGTGGGTTTTAAACGAAGCCAGGTGATTAGAATTAAGCAACCTCAAAGTAAAGACTTGCAAAGGTGTCGACACGGTGAAAGAGCTTTTTGAAACTTTTGGTTTCCGACCACGGATCTGGAGTTCGTAGTTAGTTGTTGATCGGAGGTTACGCTCAGTATTTGATTTTCGTAGTTCAGTTAGGTTAGAGATATAATCTGGAGAAAGATAGTTTACAGTCTTGCATATATCGTGATTCATTTAAAAGAAAGAATACGATTTTGAATTGGTAGTCTTTGTTGACATAAAAGTCAAAACATTCGAGGGAGTCGTAATAGGAAGTTTCGGAATATTCGGGCAGCCCTTTTTGAAAGGGACTGAATTGCATAATTGAACTTACCTGAAGCTGTCTCCGCAAAGAAGCAATAAACAACCTCGTAAAATAGTGACGTAGCTATGCGGATACAACAGTGACGTAATAGCATTATCAGATATATAAATATATCGAAATATATATTGATAAATAAATAATAGATGAAGACTTCGATACATCAATCTAGCCATCAATATTTCTTCCTATAGGATTAATAACAACACAGAGAAATGGCACAGATGTAAGACTGACAAGGATATCATGTACATTACATATATAAGTCACAAACTCATGCACACACAGCTAAGAATACCATTTTGTTTTGATGCTGGATTGGTATGTTCCCTTGTACCATAACAACGTATGATTCCGGCCATTCGCCTGTGATCTTACTGAGATGTTCCGATTGATTTAATAACGCAATTAGTATAGAAGGCATTAAGCTCAAATGCCAAGGTCAAAATTGTCCGTTCCATTTGCGAAAGGCTGACATGTGTTTTATCATCTTAATCTTCATGGCGTTATTTACAGACAAATCAATCATTCATAGATTCTCGTACTCAGCAATGACGTGAGGTCATGCAGAAAATATTACAGCTGACATCATAACAATGATGTAGACTTCGGGGTCATTCGGTCCACATGTGCAGGGGAAATTCGTCACCCAGTAAGTGCTGAACAAATTCTTCGTTAGATAGGTTATGAAGATATATAGCAAGTAGAATATTAAAGTCATTGATAATATGGGACCAAAATAGATCCCTCATTAATGCAATGGTGGAAAAATACGAAGTATTATACTACATTGAATGATTAGGAATGCTGCTATGTGGACAAATATAAAGTATTTTATACTCTATGGAGTTATTTGGAGTACTGCTATGTGGACAAGTTTGAATTATTATACTGTATGGAGTGATTAGGAATGCTGCTATATGGACAGGTATAAAGTATTATACTGTATGGAGTTATTTGGAGTACTGCAATGTGGACAAGCTTGAATTATTATACTGTATGGAGTGATTAGGAGTAATGCAATGGTGACAAATATAAAGTACTAATTACACGGAGTCATTTGGAGTACTGATTTGCGGACAAGTTGTTGTTGTTGTTGTGGGGCTTAACGCCATTTTTCAGCACACGATAGGCTATACATAGCGGCAAGTATTAATGGTGGAGGAAGAAACCGGGAAATCCCAGGAAAGAACCACCGACCCACGAGAAGCTACTGGCAAGCTTTCTCACATATCCACATTCGCCGAATTCTAGACTCGAACTCACGCAGACAGAGGTGAGATGGCAGTGATCCGTACCTGAGAGCGCTTTAGACCACTCGGCCACTCGGGGCCCCTTTTGCGGACAAGTATGAAGTATTATACTGCATTGAGCCATTAGGAGTACTGATGTGTGGATAAGTATGAAATATTATACTGCTTGGAGTGATTAGGAGTACTGCAGTGGTGACAAGTATAAAGCATTATACTGAATGGAGTGATTAGGAGTACTGCAGTGTAGACAAGTATGAAGAATTATACTGCATGGAGTCATTAGAATCCTGACTAACCTTTTTACCAGTTTAAGTTCTTTGTTTGAGAGTGATATTTGCCACAGAATGGTGGATTTAATACCATGAGGTACATATTTAAATTTTGGAAAGTATAAATCAATTCAACACAGTTGCTTGAAGAGATTATTCTTGTTTTCCTTTATGGTATTTCATATAATGTGCTTCCATTACATCTTAGCTGGAAAATTATTTTGTACATATATCAACAAAGTCTTTTACGTCACATTGTGGAAAATTCATTATATGTCGGGAATCAATCTCTCTTGTTCATGCGGTCTTTCCTGGAAAGGAAACATCAAATTAAAAGCTATGCATTTCATTTATTCTGATCTTGACAGTTTTATAATGCGAAAGACAGAAACTTGTACTCCACAGTCATGACAGAGGCAACGCTTACCGGGGGTGTGCCTTTGGCAAACCGGTACGAAATGTCCAGTCATATCTGACAGATGCTCAATAATCAAACCAGTCATGAACATTACCGGGTTGTTAATGTATGTCAAATCAAACCACACAATATATAAACCAATAGAGAAACGGATTGCATTCATCTATATTACTGTGCTTTGAGAAAGACAGCGGAACTAGTGTAGAAAGAATTAGGACCGAAAAGGCAGAATCTATGGTGTTCAAGACGAAGATAAAACAACTTTTAATTTGAATTAATTATGTTACATCTGTGAACACAAACTTTACAGACCATGATCACTAAACACGTAAACATAGACGTCCAGCATTCACTTTGAATTAAAAATTTCTGAAATACATACCATTGTTGCACTAATACATGTCTTGTTATTACAGTCACAATTCTTTCAGACACTTGTACAAATTGATTTAAGTGAAATGTAAAATCATATGGAAGACTGAGGAGAAATATAACCCATTCAGTAAGGAGATCACTGTGGATAGGTTCAAGAAAAAGAAGAGAAGGACCCAACAGTTTAAAATACTACCATGTTTGCAGATAACCTTAGAGTCATTGGCCAGTCAGTATAGAAAATAACAAAACTTTATTGATGTGACTTATTCAAAAAGCTCATAGTCAATACAATGCATAATGCATATATAATACATTGATGCATAAATATATTATTTAATGAATGAATAAATAACGGTGTTCCAAAATCAGTGTACACATAAATCAAGAGAGAGAGAGAGAGAGAGAGAGAGAGAGAGAGAGAGAGAGAGAGAGAGAACTGGACTGCCAGAGAAGATAATTGATCTCAGAGTGAATGTATGTTATAATTACACCCATATTTACCTACTAGTTTTATTACAGTTGTAGAATCTTCACTTTGATTAGAAATAAGGAATAATATAAGATTTTGCAAGTGAGAGGTACAAAGGACAGATTAAGACAAACTGGTATCCATTTCCTTTCATGCCATTCATTTTCTACATGGCTATGTGTCTCCATACTTAATGGATGAAACCTCCAGTTTACTTCAAGCCTTTCTGTGGGTGGCATAAATAAAAGATAAGAAGCAGTTTCAAAAATGTTTTCATATTCGTCGTTTTCGAAGCAACAGTAGTACTGCAATTTGAATGAAATATATTTTTGTCTTTGGTTCAAAAGCGACAAATCTGTAGAACATATCCTAAACTGAACTGAAAATAAGTTTAAGACAGAAAACAATAAGCGATTTCCAAAAGACTTATTGAAACTAATGAATAACGGTGTGTTTGGTAAACGGTTGAAACGTTCCAGAAAAAAATAACCTATGTACAGAGAGTGAACAATTACTCTTTCAATCAGAGAGTTTTGTGGATTTAAGGTTAAACTTTTTCATTCACAATGGATAATGACAGAAATAAAGCATGTAAAGGAATAAAGAAATGTCTAATCAGACAAAATGTATATTTTGAGTTCTACAAAAAAGTTTTATTCTTTAATCAAATGGAAACTTATTAATATATGAACCTACCTGTATTATAAATTAACTTGATGCAAAGCGTTAAATTAAAGACGTAACTTTGTGTATTACGACACGAAAGTTATGACTGACAGTGTGATACGTATAAATTCCAGGGCAAGTAACTCGTCTTAAAACGTAAATTCAAGTGTTATTGAAATGTATTTCTTTTATTCTTTGTTAAACTATTGACAATTTCTACTGTCATTTCGTCTGTAATGACTTATTTTTCTTCATTGACAGTTTCATTGCATTTTTGTCTTGTTATAAAACACAACAAAAACACGCGTTTTCTCTTTGAAACAATTGGCTTTGATTTCAGATTTGTGCTTATATACGGCCAGCCATACTATTATTTTCAAATTTGAACCACAATAACTACAATGGTTAGGTGGGTTGCTTTCCTTTCTTTTGCCTCGTCGAGATCGCCACAGTCAACAATCCGAAATAAATCATTAGTTCGTTCCTAGACGTCGGCCACTAACTCTAACCATTAGATTAATTTATCTGCAGGTTCTGTTAGGATGACCTTATTATCTTATTATTGATTAACCAATTTCTGTTGTAATGGTTGTTGGTTATTTCAGTTGAGCAGAGAATAGTAAAGTATACAGAATGTTCTTGTTCTCAGCCTCTATCAGACTGTGTGCAGACATTGTTTTACTACAGTATTTGTTTCACAAACTGAACTAGTTCCATCAGTGCCTACAGAAATAAATAAATACATATATAGCAAAATTATCATCTAGGTTGTTTATAGAATGACTCATCAAGCTTTTGTCTTCAAATCTTGTATGGACGTATTCACGTGTCTCGCTCCGTTTTCTTTGGCATTTACACTTTCTATACTACAATACTCATTTGAATCCCCAATTCTTTCTTTTTCCGATTTATTTGAATGAATTATAACATAATTACTTCCTGTGAATCTTAGACTATTAGTTTATTGTTTCTCCAATAATGACTTCATGTGAATGTTAGATCATTAGTTTCTTGTTTCACCAATAATTACTTCCTGTGATTGTCAGATCCTTAGCTATTGTTTCACCAATAATTACTTCCTGTAAATGCTAGACCATTAGCTATTGTTTCAACCAACAAATCCACATGCTGCATCCATTTTAGATACTGCTGTCAGTTTTTTTATTTTACATTCCACGAAGAAACTGGCTCTTTCTTTGTTTGAATTAAATTATTAAAATAATGTTCTCTCCTAGACAGTAGGTATGTGATTTCTAAATACTGCAAAGATCAGCAACAGATTCCTGTTTAACATTTCTGATTACCTCTAAACCAATGTAAAAATGAAGTAAATAAATCAGAATTCATTATTAATGCTAATACAAATTGTGCAAAAGCCTGATTTTATTTAGTTGAATGAAATCTACTTTATGTGTGTAACTTATACAGAGATGAAACCTGATGGAGCGTTGTTAAATTCAAAAGAGAGTACTAATGGAAGTGTAGTTTCAGACTTAAAAATACCCCAACACATTTACTTATTTTGCTTAGCTAATTGTACCCTCGCTTCGCGTACATGCCTATTTAGTAGTTGAAGCTACGTATGTTATATTTCATCTCTAAATAACAACCTGTGTTCTTTTGACTAGCATAATTTGAAAATTGTAAAGCAATATACATCAATGCATAGGTTTACTTTTTTCATCAATCTCGGTTTTGTTATTTTCATTTATCTTGTTCAATTCATTAAATTTATTTAATTCACAATAACCAATGCAAGACTCTTTCTCTGCCCGTGTCCGTGGTCAATTAAGTTTTGAATGTGTATTTGTTTTCGTTTATTTCGATTTTAAAACTGTATCAGCGTTACAGCTTAATTGAAAAGTTTTATTTAGATCGATTTCCGCTCTGAATGCATCTTGCCGCTGTAAAATCTTGTTACAAATCAGCTTAATCTCATTTACATTTCCCAATTTTGTTTAATTCGTCAATAATGCATTATACCACACCAGTATTATTAACCACTTTTGCAGCAACATATTCGTTCTTATACAGTTTTGATCGTTCAACCGTAGCATATAATGCACTGTTAAATTCTGTGACATCTTTTATCATTCTGGTCTTATCGCTTAAGTCAGTAGTATGCAAATCGTAAGTAGACTTCGTCGCCTTTATCATACTGACATTAAAATTTAGTTTGGTTTTGACGACCTCTATTTTTTCTTATCTCCTTTCAATCATTATTAGCTTGTACCGCTTACAGGATATCAGTGTTAGCTGTGATCTTGTTGTTCAAATCTGTACCTTTTGTGCTAAAATTATTGATGCAATTTTTATTTTCTTTGTGATTTTATTAAATTTCATTTTCCTTGTCTGTCTGTGACCATTCCAAATGCAATTGAAAAATGATATAATTTTCCAGGGATTTTTCGATTTTCTCCTTGTCAGTCTCTAAAGAATCTATCCTTCTGTTGATTCTTTATTGAATTTGTTGCAGTACTTGTTGAATATTACTCCTTAATCATTGTAAAGCTAATCTTTCTCTTACAGCGTTTAAATGCTTGAAAGACTCAACCATTTTTTAACAATCCCTGTACATCTAAAGTTGTTCCCTCCATGTTTTGAAGTCATTTAAATTGGTACCCAACAAAATCTTATGTATCTGAGTTTCTATAAACAAAGCGACAAGTAGCTGCATCAGATAATTTGGCAGGTTCGTGTAAATTTGTAACATTGTTGTTGTGAAGGTTTGCGTCAGTTTTAATTGCTTGACCCGGTGTGGCATCTTTTTCTTCTGCTTTTCGCTTCAAGTTTAAAGATAAACCAAAGTGAATGGGTTCCGTTTGGGTTGTTTCTATCCTCACCTTATTAAGTATTTGAAATGCAAACATTTTGTAACTTGGTCAAGGTGGAATTCTTAATGTTTGGTTACTTTGTGGAATGACTGACCGAGTTTATACCTTTCTGGCATCAACAACAATACACATAATTTGATATTGTGAGTTCTGATTTAAATGTCAAGTTTGGTCTAATATTGTGAGTGTGGACGAGCTTTAGACAGAAAAAGAAAAAGAAGAGGGAACATAATTAAAAAAAATCAGAAGTACTATTTGTGAGACTGTAAATATTTGTTGACAGCATTGTCAAATATTACTACTTGTGACTGCAGATGGGTGTATAAAATGAACGCTGAGAGAAAGAGAGATCAATTTATTATTATTTTAAATATTGGTACAAATTACAAAAAACAAGTTTATTAAACAGTTCACAACCATTACGTTAATGAATGATTAAATACAGTGAATTGACAAATTACCTAAGTGACCATGTTATTTGGAAAAAACAGACAGACAGCTAAATCGAAAGACAGTGAAAAGGGGATACAAACAATGCACCTTGCTATCAAAAAGAAGGAGTGAGTTATAGTAATCAGCATTGTGTTTTTTTGTGATACACTGTGTATTCGTAACTTGGATTGATTTAAACTCTAAAATTGTTTCAAATATTCAACATGTATGCTTTCTTTGCTTTTGCCATTTACAGATAGTCTCTCTTTGACTTTATTGATATATATTTTGAAGAAGTGAAAACCATCAGAATTTAAACTTGTCTTTATTTCATTCGTCTCGTTCATGTTGTGAATTATATTGTTTTTGACTTCATCCAAAATATTGTGCTAAAGAGGAACAAAATTTATTATTTTCAATGATATCGATAGTTTACAATTTTTGTTGTCAGTTGGATTGTTTAGATGCAGATCTTGCTCTGGATGACCATAATACTCTGTCTGCATTTAACTATTTTAATATTACGTTCTATGTATCGAGGGATAAAGGTTCGCAAATGCGAAATATTTTTATAGAAGAAATTCAAATATCATTGAAATTTATTATGTTCATTTCGTACCTGTTTTGTTGAATGATTATATATTTTTTGTTTGGAGTTACCTTTTCCAAAATTCTCTTTTCTTTAATTTATCAAACAATTTTGTTTTTAAAAAAATATTGTATAGTCATCTTCACTAAGTCTTTGACGTCTTACCTTTCTTTATAATTGATCTTATCCCTGATTGTATTTTTTCCCCTTGTACCTGCTATACTCATGGATGTCAAAACAAAGTCATCATACTTAATTTCATTGTCATTTATTGCGTTGCTTGTCAAGTCCTAGATACTGTTTAGCTTACTGATAGTAGAACTGACTATCTCATAATAATTTATATCTTTGCTAAAGGTCAACCTCCTTAAAAAGCTTTGAAACAATCCCTTATAATTGTTGACTAAACCTCTGAAACTAAAGAAACAGCTACACTTGTAGGTATACTGCTACTCTTGGCCCAGCCGCTGTTCAAAACTTAATTTGCATGCTCCTTTGCATTTATTTGTAACATTTATACAGCGTTGGATCTCTCAGACAAAAATATTTTAATCTGGTTCAATTTTCGCTATCTAAAAGTTTTTTACATTTAAGCCGCACCCGGGTGAAATTTACTAAACGTCCTCATCCCCAGGAATGGGGTATTTGTTAACAGACTTTTTGAATGGTTTGTCAAGTTTTGACAAAAAATCTTTTAAGTGTGCAAAAGAAAATACAGCATAGTAGATACCTTCCAGTTGATTCCAATACAGAATTAATAAAATATGTAAAAGTAAATCACCTCAATGAGATGGAGGACTTTTGACGCACTCAAAGCAGCAAGGAGATCAATATCAATTTCATAAACAAAAGGAAGACAAAGGAGGATATACAACTTCCACTGTGGAAGAAAACCTGGCTAAAACAGAGAGATGAATTACAACCAACGAAGCGTACAACCTCATGACAACCAAATTGTCATTGCAAGGAGACACGTTAGACACTAAGTTACACATGTTTAAAAAATATTTTAGAACAGCTCGAGCAGAAGCAGTTAAAAGAAAGACATGAAGATCTAGAACAACGTCAGAGGACATGAGAAAGGAATTGCGTAGCATCTTCGAAAGAAAATGAAAAGCACATCCAACAGATGATGGTCTTGAAAAAAATCAGTGGACCTGCAAAAGGAACTGCCAAAGGAAAATGAAAAGCACAGCAAACAGAAGAAGAAAACGTATTTTTGTGGGATAATGTTCATATCCAACTTTCTGTTGCTTATTGTTATTGGATATGTCCTTTACAAACAGGTGTCATCGACAAGACCAAATACAGTTGCAAATGCAGATACAAACAAAGATAAAACAAGAAAGAAACATGTCGAAAGTTTTAGAGTGCAAACCAACTACTCAAGAACTGCTATATCCCTCAAGATTCAAATGTCGCAGATTTTGTGTAGTTTGAAATATACGGAAAACCACAGAGTAAATATAATTCTTCTTACATCATTAGACACAGTTTAGATATGTTTGCAACAGCTAGTCCGTAAAAGACAGGGCCACCGTCTTAATAGACTCTTGAGGAGATACGTTTATCTATTTGGATTTAAGTCTTAGTGTTAACGTCATTGTGTATTGTGTACAAATACGTCATCGTTTTATCGGCACAAATCATGAACATGTGCCAGTGGTCCAATAAATCCAGATTTAGTCATCAGTTATTTTGCAGCAATACGTCATTGCTTTATCGCCAGACATTATGAACACGTGATAACGTTCCGATGAATTTAGTAAAACGTCACTGTTGAGCTTTTCTTGTAACTACTGGTTGCTTTCTTTCCCTATCTCTGCTGAGTATATAACCACGGACCTTTCGTTTTGTATTTCGATGGTTTACGTATACGCCACGTGGCTACAAACTAGCTATTTAGCTGGAACATTTAAGCAGATGACATTTAATTAGCTACACTCTAGTCCGACTGGTCTAGCAAGTTTTGAATTTGTAATTATTACTGTTGATACCACTATATAACATTTTTATTGTATGTTTTTATTTATAGTAGTAAAGGTCTCAATAGCACACTAGTTTTAGGATACAGCTGTAAAGGAGAGAGCACTGGAGTAAATAGAAATTTCTTATGTATATCTATTTTACGTGGGTCAAAATCTGTAGAAACAATTTGCCTCCATTAAAGCAATTAATATGACTGTAGCAGGAAAGTTGCACCTATTTAAAGATTTGCGACCAGAACATTATTCCCAACTCTGTGAGCTAGGGCAAACACTTATCAAGGGTTTCTGAAGACCTGTCTAATCCAAACAATTTGTGATCTACAATAGAAGCCATACAAACAGAATTGTATTTTGTGGTTAAAAACAATAATTAGAATTACAATTCATTTTTCTTTATGTTGCATAAAGGTCTTATGACGGTTTGTGCAGAAGACCATAAAGTGGTTTTGAAGATATTTTTAGAAAAGGAGCCATGGTAAGCAGATATATTTTATGCATATTTACGAAAATCTCTTGGTAAATTCACTAGAACTCTAGATGTTTTAAATAAATTGTATTGTGTCACGTCAATCATTAATAAATTCATGCAGGTAAAACGGAATGAGCTGAGTGCGGGCAGAAACATCATGAAATAAAAGTCGACTATATCTCTGTGTGCTTGAATGACACTTATGATAGTAGAATTTATGTTTTCTTATACAAGATTTTCATTAATATACAAATTAAAATAATGATGCAACAACACATATGAATAAAGAGTGACGCCCTCGTTCGAATTTTTGCGACAAATATATTTGCATATATTGAAAACGTGTGTATCCTATCTGTAATAGAACGATATCAGACTTGTCTTTCAGCCATGAAAATAACCCATTTCCAGTGATTGATACTTTGGAAGCATACAACTTGGCGCAGAGTAAACCTTTGATATCTATATTCTGTAACGACATTTTGAGGCATTCACATGCATGCAGCCGTCGTGGAAGATAAACTTGTTGGGTTAACTATCTATTACGGTAAAATTCAAAAGTATTCAGGTGTTTTCATGTATGAAATTCAAGGGCATGGATGCTTATATTATCATGTTTCACATTTTCTCACGCAGGCTACTGTGTAATAAATGGAAACGAGACCATTTTCCAGACAGTTTAACGTCTTCGGAATATTTGTGCACAGGTATAGTTATTGAGATCAAACATGCTATAGACTCAAACATTCTCATAGATAAATATAGAACAATTTACTAGCCTTAGGTTGAACTTGAGGAGAATTGTTGCAAAACAGTAAGACTAAATCTGTGTTTGTTGTCATCAATCACATGTTTTAATTATGAAAATATCAATAGTTTTTTGGCATAAAAATTAGATTATCTAATGTCTTTAAAGCAAAATGTCGCACAATGTATTATGTGATTGTTGAACGTTTTTAGAGTCAAGACACAGTTGTAATTACTTACATCATATATATCATATAGTAAATGCCAATTCTGGAACACACGTTTGTTTTAAAATAGTACAACATATGTTTTAGAACTGGCAATAATTACATCATTAATTTTGAATCACAAATCGATATCTAAGCCAATGTTTGAGTCTTGCGTTGCATTTTTTTGTCATCGAGCATCGAGAAACTGTACTAAGTCATAATTAAGACTAATATTGATCTCTCCTTCTCTTTTTAGCATATAACCAGTCGACCAGCCTACAAATAAACTGCAGTTATCAAAGTGGGAGAACACAAGGTATTTCTTTTGCAAATAATAAATGTGAAGGTTATATAGATAAAAACCTATCTCGGTTATCCACATTGTATTTGTTACAGGAATATAGTTCAATCATATGTGGAAAATGTTTAATGTAGTACAAATTCAGCGTAATCAGCCGCTTAGCGTTTAATCGCAAGATCGATTTTCGGGATAATTTCAATACACGTTTATTTTGTGTATGAATCTTATCTAATATATATGATTTGGGTGAAGATGAGGAACAATATGTTGTCCAGCTTAGTGCTTTTCAAGTTAAAACGTTTAGACTTGAATTAGTCAATATTTCCACCTTCTTTTCTATCGTATCCTCATTAAAAATGATATTTTACCGGATGTTTAAGCACCTACTTAAAATAATAATAATTCGGGATAAAAATGTAGCTCCATTCTTTACCAATTCTTTGCGTTCAAATTGTCAGGTTTAGTTGTCTGGACCACAAGAGGTCGCGTCGCTGTGCCTGTACCACCAGTGACTGCGAGCACGATTGTGCTTATAATGACACACAACCCTGTGAGAATCTAGGCGATGTCACGATTTATTCGCGGAAGAGGGTTTGCAGACGCTCGGCTCGTGTTGTGTCCATATCGAGGAACAGATTGATAATCTTCCCAAGCTGGCAAATTTGGCTACGAAGGTCCATTTTGGTCAATGCTGGTAGCCTCTAGCTGTTGTGCTCACTAGACTTCTAG